>PVJI01006096.1:0-89868 GCA_004026765.1 Micronycteris hirsuta
AAAAAAAAAAAAAAAAAAAAAAAAAAAAAAAAAAAAAAAAAAAAAAAAAAAAAAAAAAAAAAAAAAAAAAAAAAAAAAAAAAAAAAAAAAAAAAAAAAAAAAAAAAAAAAAAAAAAAAAAAAAAAAAAAAAAAAAAAAAAAAAAAAAAAAAGGCCCAAATGAAAGAACAGATCAAAGCTCCAGAAAAAATACAACTAAGCAATGAAGAAGTAACCAACCTATCAGATGCACAGTTCAAAACACTGGTAATCAGGGTGCTCACAGAATGGTGTATGGTCACAAAATAGAGGAAAAAATGAAGGCCATGAAAAGTGAAATAAGGAAAATATACAGGGAACCAACAATGACAGGGAGAAAACCAGGACTCAAATCAATGGTTTGGACCAGAAGGAAGAAATAAACATTTAACCAGAACAGAATGAAGAAAACAAGAACTCAAAAATATGAGGAGAGGCTTAGGAACTTCCAGGACAACTTTAAACGTTCCAACATCCGAATCATAGGGGTGCCAGAAGGAGAAGAGGAAGAGCAAGAAAATGAAAACTTATTTGAAAATATAATGAAGGAGAACTTCCCCAATCTGGAAAAGGAAATAGATTTCTAGGAACTCCAGGAAGCTCAGAGAGTCCCAAAGAAGTTGGACCCCAGGAAGCACACACCAAAGCACTTCATAATTACATTACCCAAGATTAAAGATAAGGAGAGTATCTTTAAAGTAGCAAGAGAAAAGGAGACTGTTACCTACAAAGGAGTTCCCATAAGACTATGAGCTGATTTCTCAAAAGGAAACTTGCAGGCAAAAAGAGGCTGGAAAGAAGTATTCAAAGTGATGAAAGGCAAGTACCTACACTGAAGATTACTCTATCCAGCAAAGCTATATTTAGAGTGGAAGGGAAGATAAAATGCTTCCCAGATAAGGTCAAGTTAAAGGAGTTCATCATCACCAAGTCTTTATTATATGAAATGTTAAAGGGACTTATCTAAGAAAAGGAAGATAAAAAAATATGAATAGTAAAATGACAGCAAGCTCACAACTATCAACAACTGAACCTAAAAAAGATTAAGCAAACAACTAGAACAGAAACAACTACACAGAAATGGAGATCACCTGGAGGATTACCAGCAGGGGAGTGAGACGGGGAGAGAGGGGGAAAAGGTACAGGGAATAAGTAGCATAAATGATAGGTAGAAAGTAGACAGGGGGAGGTTAAGAATAGTATAGGAAATGGAGAAGCTGAAGAACTTATATGTATGACCCATGGACATGAACTAAAGGCGGGGAATGCAGATGGGA
Source organism: Micronycteris hirsuta (assembly GCA_004026765.1). NCBI lineage: Eukaryota > Metazoa > Chordata > Mammalia > Chiroptera > Phyllostomidae > Micronycteris > Micronycteris hirsuta. The sequence goes on from PVJI01006096.1 coordinate 1,295, forward strand.
GGCAGTGTGCAGGTCAGAGGGGAATAAAGGAGGAGACATGGGACAACTGTAATAGCATAATCAATAAAATATATTTTTTTAAATCTCAGTTTTGCTTTCTTCTATGATATTGCTAATAAATGGAAACGCTACTAAATGAAACCTGGCACTTCTTTTGCCGTGTATACAATAAATATACAGTGCATATAGGCTACCAAGTCTTGTTAATTCTAGATCACAGCACACACAGTTTAGGTTCTTCTAAAAGTTAATGATCTCCTAATGAATACACTTGTGCACTGATAAGACAACTTAATCACTTCTAACATTAATAATATCATTTCACTTCTCTGTTAAATATTTCTAATCCTTAATATTATGCTTTTTCCCATTTATATCTTGAAGACATTTTGAATTATCTTAATATTTTTAATCACATAAATAATTCAAGCATCATATTTTCAAATTCAGCTTCCCTTTGTTTTAGGTCTTTCCTTTAAAAATATGGATCCAAATAAGCAATCTCTATTTTATTATATTTTAAGCACATACATCCCCTTGCTTCTGGAACCTGTCTTACTGTCACTAAGCCCTTGCAAACCACAACCCAGACTCCTGCTGCAGCTCCCTAAAAACTTCCCAACTCAGTCAGACAATTGAGTTGTGCTTTACCATGGTCCAGGAGGTGGAAGATCTTGAGCTGATCCTGTCTTTCTCTTTGATGTTTTATGCATGATGCTTCCTTTACTCAAAGTAGTTAATGAAATAAAATGTCCAGGTACCCAAGATGGTGGTGGAGTAAGTGGATTTTAAACTCCCTTCCTCCCAGAACCTACTGTAATTACAGATAAAATGTACAACAATCGACCCGAATAACCAACTGAAGACTAGCTGAAGAGAAGTCCTATAACCGAGGATTTACAGAAGAGGCCACACTGACACTAGTAGGAAGGGCAGAGACGTGAAAAGGGCATACGCATGAAGGAACCCGAAACACTAATTCAAAAGAACATAAGCACCCCTATGTTCAATGCAGTTTATTCACAATTGCCAAGATATGGAAGCAGCCCAAGGGCCCATCAGTAGATGAGTGGATAAAACAACTATGGGACATTTATACAATGGATTACTACTCAGCTATAAAAAAGAAAATCTTACCCTCTGCAACAGTGTGGATGGACCTGGATAATATTCTGCTCAGTGAAATAAGCCAGTCAGAGAAAGACAAATACCATATGATTTCACTCATATGTGGAATCTAATGAACAAACGGAACTAATAAACAAAATAGACATAGACTCATAGATAGAGAGCAGAATGACAGCGAAGGTGGGGCAGGGGGAGGAGGGACTGAGCAAAAAGGAAAAAGGACTCATGGACATGGACAACAGTGTGGTGATTGAGGGGGTGGGGGCATAAAGGAACTAAATGGTAATGAAAAAACACAATAAAAACAAAAATAAAGACATATGCACTCATATCAAAAAACATCAAATAAGCAAAGAAAAAAGCATTACTTTGGAAATTAATGTAATATTCAACATCAGCATAAATCAGAAATCATAATGAAAGGAAGATGTTTTCAGGGAGAATAAAAGCTGCTTTCCTTCAGGAGAAAACCAGTGGGTGTATAGAGCTGGTGGGTGAAAGGGACTGACTTATTGGAATTTCATTCACAGAAACTTGGAAAAACAGGTCAAGTTGTCATGAAAACTGTCCTCCTCCCAACATTTTACTATTTATGCCATAGTTCACAATGCCCTTGAAATTTTGATTTTAAAAAATACTGTGGATTTCACTTCTATAAAAGCACACATTTTAAATGTATTTTATTTCATTGAAAATTGATTTGTCCCATAATACAGTATTGACATGGCATAGTGGAAAGAGCATTGAATTAGCTCTGCCACTGATGCAGGTGAGTTCATGTGACCTCCGTGGGTCTCAGTTCCTCATCTGTAAAACGAGAGGGTTGGACTAAACTATGTGCCTACATCACATGTGTTCATAACTGCAGAAAAATCCGAGCCTCCTTCTTGGAGACTCTTGCTTTGGGAGCAGGCACTCTTGGCGCAAGGAGTGGCTGGCCCCTGACTCACTCTTTCCTCCCGAATCCTCCCTTATTCTTGTGGTCCTTGGTTGATTCTCTTAGTTACCCACATGCTGACTTCAGAAGGACTATGCATACCTTCAGGCCCAAGACAGACACAAGCTTTTACCTCTGCTCTCCTGAATAATACTTAGATGCAGCTGAAACACTTACAATACATAGAGAGAGCAATAGATTGACGTATAAGCTATGACTTATCCTCTCTTTGCGATCTACAATGTCCCACTCAGTTTAGGTCCTGCCCATATGCATCCCAGGATAAAAAGGCCACCTTGAACACTCCTTACCTGAAAGTGTCCTTATGGAAACATAGACTCCTCATAGTTCAGGCTGAGTGAGGTTCAGGGAGGGTGAGAAAGGCCCCGTTATTTCCTTTATCAACTGAATTGCCCCTCGCAATTGTTCTGGCCCATTTTGCCTCTTATCTATGTGAGAAACATCAAGAATAACCTTTTGGGAAGACTGTACTCTTAACTTCACCCCCATCATCAATTCAAGAGTCATGCCTACTGTCATGTCATACTCCGTATGATACTTACATTGTATTAGGACACAAGTAAACCCCTGCTTTCCTACTGGGAAATAAAACAATGGGAAAGAGATGTATTATGCATTACATATTATATTGCAATAAGTAGATGTGTTAGTCTGGATTAGAGTTGATGCATGTAAGAAAACCTCAAATAAGGGCAGGTTAAACACAGTAAATAAGCCTCTATCTCTCAAGTAAAAGAAGTTCAGAGGTACATAGTCCAAGCTATTAAGGCAGCCTCACCGCACCAATCTCTAAGGCAGGCAAGAAAGGCTTCACTGAAAAGGTTTAACATTTGAGCTAAAAGAAAAGAAACAAAAGGAATTAATTTGCCTCCCCAGTTGCCAAAGAACATCCCAGGCTACATGAATGGGATGTGTAAACACAGAGGGATCAGAATAGAACTTGTAGGGAATCTCTAGATCATTTAGACTCCTGGAGAGGGGAGATGAGGGCAAAATGGAATATTAAGGTGTAATTACAAAGACCTTGTATGCTTCCCTAAGTGTGGATTGTAAGACAGAGCCAATGAGCAATTTTACGCGTGGAAGTGACAGTCTGATTTTCATAACTGAAAGATCACTCAGCACTTACACTGGAAAATGTCCATCAGTGAGTGGTGCAGGGGAACGCTGTCTCACCCTAAATGGCTCACCCCAGAAGACAGTCTCTAATAGATGCTAAGGACATCTGTGGTGAGGGGGGAAATAGAAAGGAAGAGCAAGGCAAATCACTGGGCTGAAAACACTTTCCAAAACTTTCTTCCAAAGACAAAACACACACATACACACACACGACAAGTCCAGCATAAACACATTCCAAATTTGTGGAAGTTGTCAGGGAATCTTGGGGCTCAGATACACATAAAGGAGGGAAAAGATTAAGAGATGGATAAAAAAAAGTAACAGATTTCATTCTGATCCATTCTTTTGTTCTGTCTTTTATAGATCAGACTCCCCCAGCACCACTTAAGTGCTATCTCACTCAGCATAATGGAGAGCCAATTTTTTAATCAAAAGCCATTTTTAGGATCAAAGAGAAACATATTTCTAGGCAGATAGTATGTTAGTTATATCACGTAACATCATATGGTCAGGGGTATTCAACTAAAATTAAAGATGATATTCCCTGAAATTCTCAAAAAAAAAAAAATCAAATGCCTCCAAATCGGGGGAAGAAAATTGAATCTTTTTTTGTCCAGGATATTTTTCTCAAGTACTAGCGGAAGTGCTAATGAGAGACAGGCCTCCTTTCCATCCAGTGACAAATGTAATAGGTTACATGAAACCACAGAAAATGAGTCTATTTAAAAATGTCAGATACAACACTAAAGGAAAACTCGGTCTTGTATTTTTTCCTCTTGATCATGGTCTAATAGAGACAATTCAGAAATGATTTCTTCTGAACTTGGTGATATTCATGATTGAAATAGTGTTGCTAATGGTAACAGTGTGTAGAATTATTACATGGAAAGTACTAATAATGCAAATCATATGGTCTGTAGTTGTAGTTTCCCTGCAGATTATTTTTCTTCCCTAGGCATATTTGATTACTCAGAGATTAGCATACTGAAATTCAGATTTGTTCTAACATACAGAGAATTGGGGTCTGTAAGAACAAAAATTAGACAATTAACCAAATTTTCACTTATGCCAGCTTTGCCACAATAAATAATGACAGTGTCAGGCACAGGGTATTAAACCAAAAATACTATTTTCAAGTATTTTTGGCATCTTATGTTTTTGCTTTGATCTATCAATATGTAGTGTTCTATAAGAGTCCATGTTAAAATAATTGCTAAATCAAAGGCACAACTCTTAATCTATGGTGTAAAAATAAGATGCATATTTTGGAACTTAAATACTGCCTGACTTCTTGACTATGCTTTAAAGAAAAAATTAGAATATTTTCTTTTCTCTATTTAAAAGAATTTTTTAAACTATCTTCATATTTCATACTGTTTGTATGTCTGATGGTTAAAGGAGACTATAGTTTTCTTCTGTAAGAGAGGACATTTTTAAAGATATATTATGTCACTATGAATACAGGTCATTGCTACTGATTTTAAGGAGTAACAAAATCTCAGAATTAAAAAACTGCAAACATCTAAGTAAATTTCTACAACCATACCTCAAACCTGATGAGTATAGAGCAATGGGATTTTCTCCAAAAAAAGTTGTAATTGAGGAATGTTTTTGACCAAAGAGTTGGCATCAAACAAACCTTGACTATAACCATAAATGTGTCATAAAGCAAAGGAAACACACAAGTACAAATTATCATAACTTAACTAGCAAAATTGTATCTCAAGATCCACAAAATGTACTTATATATTATTTGTTCAAAAGATGTTACCATATCATATTTAGGTGTACACAATATATTATATAATATAGTATATAAAGGTATATATAAAGGAATATAGAATATATACACAAATACGTTTATTTATTCAATTCATGCAGTATCAATTTTGCTAGCTTATGCTGCAATAACAAACAACCCCAAAATCTCAGCAGTTTACACAACAAAGATTTATTTCTTGCTCCCACTGAATGTCCTCTAGTGGTTGGTTCCACTTCTACTCCTCATCTTCTTCATTCTGGGGCCCTGGATGAAGGAACAACTCCAATCTGGGACGTTAGGGTAGAGAGAAAGGAGGAATGACAGAATTCCACAATGGTGGAATCCCACCATGGACCAACTGTTAACATTTCATTGTCAAAATCAAGCCACATGGTCAAGCTTGATATCAACAGGGCACAAAATCCCTCAGTGGGAAGGGAAGAAAATTATTAGAAATAACTTTATCACTTGAGAAACTTCCTGAAAACATATTTATCCCAACAATAGTTCATTCAACTATCTTCTTCACAGGGCAACAGATCTCTCAACTGGGCAAATTGCTTGCTTATTATCAAATAACTTTCCTCATCAGTACATCAGACACATGGGATATAAGCAAAGAAAAAGAGAAAAACTCATAGCTGGAAAATTTCTATTTACAAATAAGGCTCAAGTTGGGGGCAAATACCAAGAAAAGATGAAGGGAAGAATCATAAATTATAAAGCATTCAATAATGGATTTAAAAAGAAAACATGTAAAACTACTACGTACATCCAAGGACTGCTTCTTGCAAAAATAAGTTTTAAAATGCATAAACATAAACCTTTGTGTCATCTGATCAAATGGGGGAAGTGTAAGATCCCACAAAGCACAAAGTTGGAAAGAATGGAACAACCACAAATACAGAGGAAACTGAAAAAGTCATAAGGAACTACTTTACTCAACTCAAAGCAAATGAATTTGACAACCTGAATTATGAGAGTGATTTTTAGGAAAATATAAATTGTTGATAGTTCCAATACTACTCATATTGTTCCAGAGCATAGAAAATAAAAAGAGGTTAATTCTTCAGGTTATATTCTTCACTTGTTGGCAAAACAGAAATGGCCAAAGCTTTTTAGTTGGAATATTAGTTGCCTGTTGCTGCTACAACAAATCACCAAAAATTTAGTGACTTAAAAACAACACAAATTTATTATCTTAAATTTCTGGAGGTCAGAACTTCAAAATCAACTGCACTGAGCTACAGTTACGGTGGCAGGCCTCTGTTCCTTCTGGAAGATCTAGGCGAGAATCCATTTCTTTCCTTTTTCCAGCAATCAGCTGGCTGGCTGCCTGCATTCCTTGGTTTGTGGCCCCTTCCTCCCACTTCAAACCACACCATAGACTCTCTCTCTCTCTCTCTCTCTCTCTCTCTCTCTCTCTCTCTCTCTCTCCCCTTACCACCCTCTCTCTGTCTCTGACTATGACTGTTGCTTCCACCATCATATTTCTTTTCTCTCCCTCTGCTTCTATTGTCACATTATGGTCTCTTACTCTCGCCTCCTGCTTTCTTCCTATGTGGATCCTTGTGATTACATTGGGCTCTCTGAATAGTCCAAGATAATCTTCCCAACTTAAGATCCTTACCACATCATAATAACATCTGCAATGTCCTTTTTGTCATGTGATGTAGCACATTCACAGGTTCCAGGGGTTCAGACACGGAAGGCCGTTATTCGGTCTGTAAGAGCTGGATAGGTGGAGGCTACGAAAAGACACTTTGATTTATGAAAAATTCCATTCTTATGTCCCTGGGGAACATAAAGACTCCATAAAAAAAATAAGGTATGATGTGTAAAATTACTGTAGCAGTATAAATAGCTCACAAAAACCTTGTTGAACAGAGCAGTTTCTAAGGAATCCAACAAAATGGGAACATACTGTCCTCTAAAGGAATATTCATCTAGTCCCAATCTCTACTTTGTTTTTAATTTATAGAGACAGTTGAACAACATCTCCCAAATTTTTCTTATCTGTACCCCACCCTACCACTAAAAGCTTCTTTCATGGTATGGTTTCATTGAGGGGGACTAGTGGATTATATTGATAGATTAAAACAAAACATTTGGAAATACAGTTACATTATATATGGTGAATGACCTTGAAAGTCTTAAAATAAAAATTTTTTTCTTATTTCTTTGTTCTTTTTTCCTCTTGTTCCTTTTTACGTCATCTTCCATTTACATATCCTAATTCAAAGGATGTCTGAAACAATGATTCGAACTTTCTGTGTAATGGAATGGTAAGGAAGATGGGAGCATATGTTACTAATAAGTACAGGCCTGTCTGACATCCTCATAACATCCACCGGAAATATTCTTTCCTATCATAAACATCTAAGTTTTACCCATCTCTCTTGTCCCACTCTCACTGCTACTGTGGGCCTTCCATCTCTGCCTTCTGCAAAGTGGCCCCAACTACTCTCTTACCTCCATTTAATGGTCCCCAACAATTGTGGCAGTTTCTAAGAACTGCCTTCAACAGTCCCGCAGAGTTAACTGGGCCATATCAGAAACGCAAGCATTTTTCTTCTCTTCCTCCTCACCGGTGTTGCCCATGAAGTGGTAGAAGGCTCTGACACCATCTCCACGGCAACCTCCTCCCTATGCACGCTTCATGTGCATAACAGTCCCCTGAAATCAGCTCACATCCATGGCACTCCGCTTTAGGCTTCTCTGCTCAACAGGGGGCAGATTTCCTTGGTCCTATACTCTGTTGCATTGATTCCTAAGGAGCACTGCCTTAGCACCCCAAAATCTCTCATAGACTTGTGGGAGAATGACTTCTTTCTGCTTCTTAGGACTCAGACATGAGTCCATATGAATTCGGCAAAAAGGGGGCTATTTATCTGAGACTATCATCCTGAACTCTGTCCTCAAGCTTCTCTTCCCCTTCTCGGCCTATATTAAATATTTAGCACAAAACTCGGCACATAGTAAATGTTCAATAAATATTACCTGTTTCAAAACTCTCTCTCCATCTGGTCATCTACATTCCGTAAAGTTCCATAATTAGCCTATTCTACATAAACCTCTACTTATATTTTGAAGCTTTCTTTCCATACATTGTCCTGCCACCCAGTCATGAAGTTAAATAATCAGAAAATCCACATCACATCTTTTTGTGGACATTGTTGGATAAATGAAATGCAGAGTCAGCCCCTGAATGCTTTTATAATGCGTCCCCAGGTGCCCCAGAAATAGGTCAGCCTCTGACCCACAGCCAGTGAAAAACAGTGTTGGACACCAGTTACATGGTTGAGCTTAGCAGTGGATTCTCCAGCCTCAGTGGAACTTTGAGACCTCTGCAGCCCCGACCAATCAGCTGGGCTACAACCACGAAAGACTGTAAACTACATTCTTCCAGCTAGGCTGAACTCCCTAAGACTGAACTCCCTGGGTTACTTTTTCAGGCACTGGCTTATGGAATGAAATCAGAGACATAAAACACTTGAGAGAAAGCATCAGAGATGCATATGCAAGGATTGAAAGAAATGCTGTACTTGAGAATGACACTCACCCCAATTTTTGCGCACACTGAACTGTGCATTAGTAATGAGGCACAGGACCTTGAACATATCATGCAACGTAATCACTCATTTATTTGTGTATTTGTCTGTGTTTCCAGACTCTATGGTCATGTATTAATTTTGACATCAATGGGTAGCTGTGAGGACTAAAACTGAGTTAATTCATGAAAAGCTCTTAGGACAGTGGGTAGCTTTTTCTAAACTCATTGTGTTATCTATCATATTTAGAGAGTAGAACTGAAAAGGGGGAGAGGTTATGAAGAAGAGGACCAGTCTGCTTCCAAAAACTGGTTGGATGGTGGTTCATACCACCGAGATGCTGAATACAAAAGGAACAAGGCTTCCTTCCTAGGTGCAGGGGAGAGTCACTGAGGACTTGCTGGTCTGCTTGTCTACTTTTCCCCCCGGCTATAAAACCAAGTCATACTCCCTATCGCCTTTTTGTACAGATATATACGGATGCCACAGTTCACAAGGCAAGTATGACCTTTATCTTCATGGAGTCTGGGTGCGGCATGTTCCAACTACCTCATAATAGGCATCTTCAGCATTTTGCTGAAGTGTGAAGTAGCATAGGCTGGCTATATTAATGCTAACAAAGTCACCTGAGAATCAGCTTTCCTACGCTTGTGAGGAAGGGAAGAGACGCAACCAGTACAGGAGGAAGAGAAAAACGAGCAGAAGAAGAGGAAGAAATGGAGAAAACGGGAAGGGAAGCCGGAAGCATATCACGGACGACTGAAATCAGAGAGGGATGACAGTCCAGTGAAAAGGCAGAGAAAGTTCCAGCAACACTACACGCTCCCAGGGAATCTCGCTGTACGCAGACCACAGGCGTCAAGCCCGCGCAAGCCGCGCGTCCCGGAGGGCCGGTTCCCCGCAGGGGTTCGCGTCGCAGGCCTGTGACGTCAGAGGGCCCGAGACTTCCGGACCCGGTGACGCCTGGGCAGAGCAGTCGAGGTAGAGCCCGCTGCCTTCTAGACGAACGAGCGAGCTTCTGCCTGCCGCTCTCGGGGTGAGTTTGCGAGGGGGAGGGCGGCCGGGCAGGCGCGCGGGAGCCGGAGCCCTTGCTTTCTCTGGCTGCGCGCGGAGCCCCCGCTGTCCTTGGGCCGCTGGCCCGCAGGGGCCAAAGTAACAGAGCCACAGGGCTGCGACCACTCCGGAGTCCGGAGCCACTTTGTCCGGGTGGCCCTTTGGCTGCCGGCCCAGCAGTCGCTCCCCTAGCGAAAAACACTGTGTGTTTATGATTTCATTGGTATTCGGAATCTAATGAACAAAACAAAGTAAGAGACAAAATAGGAACAGATTCTTACAGAATCTAACAGAACTGACAGCTGTCAGGGGAGGGATTAAGAAAAAAAAAAACTCCGACAACTGTACGGTGATTACCATTGGCAAGGGGGGACTAGAATAGAAGAGGGCAAAGGGGGATAATGGTGATGGAAAGAAACTTGACTTCGGATGTTGAACAAACCATACAGTATACAGATGATATATCAGAGAATTGTACACTTGAAACCTGTATAATTCTATTGACCAATGCCACCCAACAATTTCAATAAAATTAAATAAATAAAGTATGGGAGCCCAGACTATGGTTAATGTAAGCACTATACAAAGATCTCTTGCACACCGATAAGAAAAACAGAAATAACCCACTTGGAACCCAGACAAAGGATATGAATAGATAATTCACAGAAAAGAAAGTCCAAGCAGCTAGCAAACATGAAACGGCATTCAAATAGACTGGTAGTCAGAGAAATACAAATTAAAGAATGAGAGTTTATACCCTGACACTACAAGAATTAAAAATAATGTATCACTCATTGATGGTAGGATTGTAGGGAAAGATAGCTTGCTAGATTGCTAGAGGAAATGTGATTCTTAGACTGTTTGTGGAAAGCAATCTGGCAACGCCTATTAAAATTCAGCCCAGTAATTCCACACTTGGGAATCTGGCCTTTAGAAACAAAGAGTGTTATATGTGGATACATGTAAGAACATGGCGATTTAAGACACAACAGTCTCTGTCAACAGACAGGGAGCTGCCGTATGAATTATGGTGTATCCACATTATACAACCATTCAAAATAGTGACTTAGAGTTATATTTGACTTGGCAGGATTTTCACGTATTATTAAATATAGAAACAAATGCATAGACATGTGTATAATATGTTCCTATTTCTCAAACACTGACAACTCATTTATTAAGATGTATATAAATGCCTATGTATATGCGTGATTATAGAAAAATATGGAAGACTACACTGAGTTAATAACATAGGTTTAGAGGTGATACACATGGAGGTGAGAAGAGGTAGAAATGACGCACACAAAAGATTAAAAATAACCACTTAAAACTCTAGCATATTATATCTCACTTATCCATTTAAATGAATTTTTTTTTAAACAAAGAACATGGCACCTGGGTTCAAATGCTGGCTCTACCGCATTCCATAGAAATTTTTGGAATATTTGTTCTAGTGCTCTGAAATGCACCATTGGCATCTTGACAGAACTTGCAGCTGATGCATTCTTCCAGAGTCTCAGCCACCACCCACGGGAGTAGGGCCAGCCCTTTTCGTGTCTCTGTCCTTCCTACCAGTCTCGATGTGGCTTCTTCTATAAATCCTTGGTTATGAGACCTCTGTTCAGTCAGTCTTCAGTTGGTTATCCAGGAAGACTGCTCTATATGTTAGCTGTAATTCTGGTTTGGTCCTGGGAGGAGGTAAGTGTAACATCCACCTACTCCGCCACCATTTTGGATCCTTTGCTTGTGTCTCTTGACATCGTTTTTTAACTTTAGCTCTTCTAATGGTTTTATAATGGTATTTTTTGTTATTTTAATTTGTATTTCCCTGGTGATTCATGGTGTTAAGCATCTTTGTAGCTGCTTATTAGTAATTTGTATATCCTCTTTTTCAAGTACATATTCAGAGCTTTCTCTGATTTAAAAAACTGGCCTGCATTTTTTTATTTAGTTCTAAGAATTCTTTGCATATTCCATATACAAACTTTTGTCATGATTATGTATTTTCTGATGTAACATGTTCTCCTTTCCAGTGTCCTAGATAATTTGTTTGTTTGAAGAGCAAATGTTTTCATTTTTATGTATTTTTGTCCAATATGTCATTTTTATTTGTTATTTTTGTGATTCTCTGTAGTCCAATATGTCATTTTTATTTGTTATTTTTGTGATTCTCTGTCCCATCTAAAAACCTTTTGCCTAATCTAAAGTTACAAATATTTCCTCACATATTTAGCCATAAAAATGTTATAGTTTTGTCATCTGTGATAGATTTGGGTTGATTTTCCTGCATGGTATGATATAAGGGTTATTGTTCATTATTTTCATATAGTATGAACTTTTTAAGGTAATATATGCTGAAAACTTTTGAATTGCATTTAACATCCATCCAAAATAAATTGGCATGTATCTATGGATATATATATGGATATGCATATATCCAGTACATATGTGAACCTATTTTTGAATGATCTTTTCCTTTTCTTTGATCTTTGTGAATGTCATTTCCCCAATGCCATCCTGTCATGGTTACTTTGGTTTTATGGTAAGTCTTGAAGTCACATAGTGCTAATCTGCTGAGGTTTTTGTTTTTAAAAATTACTTTCACTATTCTAGTTGATTTTCATAGCCACATGTAACCAGCTTCTCTAGTCACATAAAAAGTCCTTCCAGACTTCCGATCCATGTAGCATTGAATCTATAGATCAGTTTGTGGAGAGTTCACCCCGTAATGATACTGAGCCTTCCAGTCTATGCACATGGTACAGCTCACTCCTTATTCGTGTCGTTCTCCATTCTCTCATCAGCGGTCTGCAGTTTTAGGGAAGAATGTTACATAGCCTTTAATAAGTTCATTCCTAAATATATATGGGTTTTGGCCTATTGTAAATGTACTTTTCTGTTTTAATCTTACCATTGTTTGCTATTATATAAATATTATAATTATATAAGTTCTATAACTATTATATAAATATAAATTGTTTGTATTAACTTTTTACCCCACAGTCTTACTAAATTAGTTATAGTATATGTTTTGTAGCTTTTTAAAATTTTCTGCATGAACAGTTACGTACAGATGGAGGCAGTTATACTTCTTCCTGCTTCATCTTTATGATTTTTGTTACTTGTGATTCCTTATTGCAACAGCTGGGACTTCCAGTATAATGCTGACTAGAAAGGGCGAAGGTGGACTGCCTGCCTTTTCCCCAAATGTATAGGGAGGTCATTCAGTATTTTATCTTTAAGAATAAAGTGATCTAAGAGTGTTTCATAGACGCTCTTCATCAGTTTTTGTTGGTGGTGCTATTTTCCTCACATCCCCTTTTCTGTCTCCTCCTGGGTGTATGATCAAGGTCATTGCTGTAGTAAGAGTGGCTTGATTCCTCTGGGACACTTGAAAGGCTAGATGTTGCCTTCCAGAGTTGCCCAGCTTACGGATGGGGAATAACCATTTATGTGCTGTGCTCCGGCCTCATCGGCTGCAATTGCCCCAGGGGCCCTAACAGCTCCCACACTGGGATACACTTACCTGTGAACTAAGCAGGGTGCTAGTGGCTTCCCAGAAGGTCTTAGTTTTCAGAGAAGGGAAAGAACATTAAAGTGGAGATTTGTGGTTAGTATTGGATGTGGGAAACTAACAATATGCGCCAGAATCACCCAGCACACAAGTTGCTTGAACTCTTCAGGCTCAGGTCTTCCATCTGAAAAAATGAGGAAAATAAAAGTCCCAACAACATAAAGTGGTAGTGAGGATTAAATATGTCCAAAACATTAAGCACTTGGCAAAAAGTTAGCTCTGAATGAATGTTGGTTTTCATTATTTTGTTGGTGGTAAATACCAGTTCCTCAAAAGTGAGGCTTCAGGAATTGAGGTAGAAGAATATTATTTTCAAGAAGCAGAATGGATTGCAAAAGCCAGAAGAAGAAGGAGCAGGTTCCAAATCCAGCAGAGCTGCAGGTTGGCACCTCGAGTTAGTGGGCCCATGGGATGGGGAGCCGCACACACCCTTCCAGCCAGCCCCACTTCCACATGTTATGGGTCTCATTCCAGGTGGGCTCCCAGGACAGAGTGGCTGCAGGGGTAGGGGCCAGAGATGCAGAGGCAGGCAGAGGCCAGGCAGATTTCAAGGGACCCTGGATGCGGGCGTCAGCCTCCAGCAGGACTGCAAGGGGCCTAAGCTCATTTTTTAAAAATGGACCTGTCTTCTGACCCAGCAATTCCACTTCTGCTCATTTCTGTGAAGAAACTCAAAACACTACTTTGAAAGTATACGTGCACCCCTGTGTTCATAGCAGCACTGTTTACTGAACTCAATAGCCAAGATTTGGAAGTAGCCCAAGTCCATTAGTAGCTGAGTGGATAAAAAAGCTGTGGTACATTTACACGGAGGAATACTATTCAGTCATTAAAAAGAAGGACCTCTTACTCTTGGGCCTGGGGGACATTATGCTAAGGGAAATAAGCCAGTCAGAGAAAGACTAATTCTGTATGATCTCACTCCTATATGGATCCTACTCCTCTATAGTCTTATTTCACCAAGAACTTGCCTCCCTATTTCTTCCTAGTCCTGTGGTTTGTTTTCATTGTTGTTTCGCAATCCTGTAATGCCTAATAGCTGAATAGTCACCTGTCTCCCGTGTCTCCTCAGGGCATTCCTTCTAACTATGTTGAAATTTGCCCTTTTTATTCTTGAATATTGTCCTTGGCTCAAGGTTTTACATTTTAGTGACTCTTGATATTGTTTTTCTTCCCTTATTTAGAAATGGACTCAGAAATCAAGGAAGAAATTCCTGTGCATGAGGAATTCATTCTGTGTTGTGGAGTTGAAACCCAGGTTCTAAAATGCGGGCCTTGGACTGACCTCGTTAATGACCCAAGTGCCAGCAGGCCTAAGCTGCTTATTTTCATTATTACTGGTAAGTTTAGAAGTCTGGAGGAGGAGGTTATATGGGTGCTTACAAGTATGTCTGACTTCAAAAAGAACTTGGTAAATATGAAAAGCATTATGGAAGGGAAAAAACCACTCAAACCATTGACAACAACCACCCTTAGTAGTTGGGTGGCTGGGCGTTTTTTCTTCTATGCGTTTTTATATGTTATGTTATTATATATATATATGTGTGTGTGTGTGTGTGTGTGTGTATGTATGTATGCATATACATATATATCAATTGTAAGTATACCGTGCATACAATTTTGTAATTTTTCTAATTTTTACAATTTTTAGAATAATTAGAACTTTGTCAAATACTTTTTCAAAGTTTTCTAAATAACTTCTTTGTCTCGTTTCAAGATGATTGTAAGTAGAATGTTTACTATTCTGGGGTTTGGTAGCTGGGCCCTTTGTGACTTCTGCTGGATCATCGTCGATAAAATGGTAGGGGTAGACACTTGATTGTGGGTATTCATAGCACTTTCTGAGTTGTAAGGAAGTATCAGCCTTAAAGATTAGAAGTGGAACTGTAAATACGTATTCTAGCATATTGTGTTTTATTACATTATACTGTATCACTCGTATCACTAAGTCTGTGGGCTATTATGATTACATTCTTTCCTTGTACATTTTTGTTTGTTTTCTCCGGGTTAATGATTATCTCTTTCATTTGCTTAGTTGTCTATGTTTTTTATCACTAATTTATCCTAAAACTATTCTCTAGACGTGAAAAAGTATATTTTCAATGCCCTTGAATAACCTGTCAGTTTTTTGGTTTTTTCCTTGGTGCTCTGTCTGCTAGAACTCCCTGGTCGTTGGCCCCCATGTGGACCAACGGCTCCCCCAGGCTGCGGCACAGGACCCTGGGGATTGCTCCCACTTTTCTCCGGGTGGGATCCCTGTTTCCTGGATCCCATGTTTTCTGTCTTGGTTTATTCCCTTATTTTTGGGTGGAGCACATCTTCTAGTAGCTTCCTGAGAAGCAGTGCATGGGAAGTAATCTTTTGAAGATCTAGCATGTCAGAAAATGGCTTAACTTCTAGGTTGGAGATAATGTTTCCTTAAAACTTGAAGGGCATTTTTATTGTTTTCCAGGATTCAGAGCTGCTTTTGAGAAGTCTTGATATCATTCTGATTTTTGATCTTTTGTATGTGAAGCTCCCCCATCCAAAAAAAAATTTTGGATCTTTTCTTTGTTCTAAAACTCTGAAATTTTTCAGTGAAAGACCTTGATATGAATTTTTTTTCTCACGCATTGCATTTGGGTTTTGTGGACCCCTTAAACTAGAAATTCATATACTTCCATTCTAAGAGTTCCATTCTCTTTTTTATAGTCTCCTGTTCTATGGGTACCTTCTCATTTTCTTTGGCTTCTTGCATTTGTTATAGTTTTTCTGTGTTACTTTTTCTGTTTGCATTAGTGTTTGTTTTTCTCCAGATTTTTGGTGATCCTTGACTGCCCTTTCATTTTTAAGAAAAAGACAAAAAAAAAAAAAATGGAAAGAAGTTCTGTGGTTAAAGGCAGGGCTTGTCAGCAGGTGTGCCCAGGGTGACCCGCCATCCTGGTCTGATGGGCTTTCCAGGCAGGACATGTGACTCTGGTACTAAAACCAGAATTATTCTGGACAAAACAGGATAACTATCGTTGGTCACCCTAGGTAATCCTCAGCTTGGGGTGACTGGGCAGGGACCCAGCATTTCATTGGAGAATTTCCAGCTTTCAGTATCTGTAGCTGCTTCCTGGATTGTTCGGTTTCCCCAGGAAGGAACCTCCCAGGACACTGGCTGAGGAGTGGGGGAAGCCGGTGAGCTAATGCTCGTGCTGAACAGGGAACAGAGGTTGAGAGGTCAGCGTTCCGTAACAAGCTGGTATCCTCGCAGCCTCGTGCTTCTGCTCTCAGCTGGGCTGAGAGTCCCGATCCCGTGATCCCTGCTCTCTCCTCAGTTTCACCTCTTCTGGAAATAAATGTCCAGTCTTCTGCCATGACGTAACAGTCTTTTTTTGGAGAGCAGACCTGTTGGTATCTACTGGAATTAAAAATACATAGGCTCTGCCCAGAGTCGGGGGGAGTTTGCAGTTGTAGGTGCTATTGGGTGGAGCAGAGATTTGGAGGCCATAGCCACATCTAGGAGTGAGCAAACAAGCAGGAGCATCGTCCCAGACTGGAGAAGGGATCTCCTCCTGAGGCCAGAATGAAGGAGGTGAAGTTGTGTACTGAAACGGAGCAGGGCGAAGGGAGTCTTCGGAGTCGTTCCTGCCTCCCAACCTCTGCTGTCTCTGTCAGTTAAGAGTCGAGGTGACCTGCTGACATTGAGGATGGCAGAGGGTGGACTGGGGCTTTGAGGAAAGCGGTCGGCATCGAGAAGAGCAGATATGCAGGACGAAAGGAAGTACCGACCAAAAGCGAGTAGATAGATTTTGAGCAGCACTGTGATGGAGTCGCAGGCGTGTCGGGAGTGCGGTCCGAAAGGGAAGGGTAGGCTGAAGAGCCGTCTGACGTGGGATGCTTTGAATGGTCACCGTTTCCGGGTAATGAAAAGATCGAGGCCTGTGGTTCCTAAACTTGGTGTCAGGACCAGCAGTACCACCGCAAACTTGTTAGAAATGCCCGTTGTTGGGCCCCATCCCAGACCTTCCGAACCGGAAACCCTGGGGGTGGGCGTATCTGTGTTTAACCAGCGTGAGGGGGGCTGATAGGCACACCCCTGGCCGAGGGCGTGGCTTGCGGAATTGTTTGAATTACGGGACAGAGGTGTTGGCTCAGTCAGTCCACCCGGATTTTGAAATCACCTTGTCACGGAAGGGCCAGTGAAACTGTCAGGTACGAGTCAAGGTTTTCAGGGAACACGGAGGGTGACTAAAAAGTTGGTAGATGGCAGTAGATGGCTTCAGTCTTGGAGGAGGTGAGGCTGTTATAACAGACAGCTCACTCTGCTTCCCACTCGGAGGTGTTCCTCCCTCTCATTTTTACTAGGTGCCAGCAGCACTGTGTTTGCAAAACCCTTTGCTGTCACTGAGGTGCAGGCGGTGTTAGGGGGTGTTAGGGAATCGGGAGGTCTCCGCTGCAGGGCTGGAAAGGAAGAGAGTCCCTCGGAGGGGAGAGTCCCTTGGAGGGGAGAGCCGGGTGTAGGATACAGAGAAAGGGAAGCTTAAAACACTTGTTTTTTATACTGTCATTATTTGATAGTGCTTTGACATTTTCGGGTCACATTTAGTGTCCTGGTGTTCTTTTAATTTGCCCTTCTATTCTCATTGCTGCCCCCGGCCCTTTTCCTTGGCGTTCATGGGAGCTACAGGCTGGTACTGCTCATTGGGTTGTGGGATTCAGAATTGCTCTGTGTGTGTGTGTGTGTGTGTGTGTGTGTGTGTGTGTGTGTGTTTAAATTTTGCGGCCTAGTCTATTTGTACTGTGGGGAAAATAAGGACGACACTATTTCAAGGATTGTCAAACCACTATTGACATCATGTTTAATCCATCTCCGGTAGGCTGACATAATATTTCATTTTAAATCACTTTGCTTTTGCAGCTAGCAAAATTAATTCATCACTTTTAAATTAGTAATGATAATGAGGAGTGATTCATTGGAATCCACATATTGAAGAACTTTTAATTTAGGTTCATCTTTTCCAGTGAACTTTTGTTGTAGAACTTCTGTCAAGTAGCAGTATCCTTGGACTTTTTTTAAGTGGCGAAATGAGCAGAGGACGGTGATTTGAGAACTCACTGTAGGACGCGTTGGATCATTAAAATTCTCGGGTGGTCGTGTGGGGATAATAGAACCATGTGACATGTCTTGTCTTGTGAGTACACTGATTGGAGATGGAGCGGAAGCCTCCAAGGACAAGTCCAAATTCTGTCCACGTGACAACCTTCTGTATAGATGCCATGCCGCATTATAGGTGGACGTTTTTGGCCCCTGCAAGGTTAAGGGGAAGGCAGTAAGTGTACAATTACATTGTTGGACAGTTACAAGTTTATCGACAGTCGGGATCTAGAGATGATGACCACAGGCTCTGTGTGGCTTCTTAGCCAGGAAGTTTGTTCATGGTTCATAAATCGTCACATAAGCCATGACACTTAAGTGATGAAGTATGCAATGACAGTTAAACATTTGGCATTCCATTGCCCACTTCTGTTGTAAGTAGCCACGTGGACTCTTTCTTCAAGAGCCAAGCTCTTTATTGGTTAAGGACCCTCGCACCTGTTCTTTTCCCAGCCTAGTTTGCTTTTTCTCTCAGATCCTTACAGGGTTGATTTCTTCTCATCTTTTGGGTCCTAGCTAAATGCCACCTTCTCAAACATTCTTCTCAGGCTACCCTAATCTCTGCCCTTCTCTATCATGTGATCCTATTTCCTTTGTAGGAGTTGTTAAATTGTTGAATCATCTTACTTTTTTATTTAGCTATGTGTATATATTCTCCCACTAGAATATAAATTACAAAGAGGCCCTTCTCTGTCTTGTGCTTAACACAGTGATGTCCACATAGTGAGTGGTCAGTAAATAATTGCTAACTGAAAGAATATGCAGAAGAAGCTATAGTACTGACTAGAATAAATGAACATGGAGTAGTTGGCATTATCATTTGCTTGATGGTGATAAAGTCGTGAGTCAGAAAGATTAAAGGATTTGCTTAAGATCTTGTAGTTATTAAGGGAAAGAACTCGGGCTTTTTTTTTATTTTAATCTTTATTGTATTTTTTCTATTACCATTTAGTCCACTAATTTCCCCTCCCCCCAGCAATCACCACACTGCTGTCCAGGTCCATGAGTACTTTTCCTTTTTGCTCAGTCCCTCCACTCCCTCCCCTCCCCACCCTCAGCTGTCATCCTGCTCTCCATCTGTGAGTCTGTCCACATTTTCCTTGTTAGCTCAGTTTGCTTATTAGATTCCACGTATGAGTGAAATCATGTGGTATTTGTCTTTCTCTGACTGGCTTATTTCACTTAGCATAATGTTCTCCAGGTCCATCCATGCTGTCGTGAAGGATAAAATTTTCTTCCTTTTTTACCCAGATGTAAGGGGAAAAAAATGTTTTATAGCAGCTCCATTATCTAGTACTCACTGGTTTTATATATCCCTGGCTATGTACTGGTTATTGTAACTATTGCATCTAAATTATGCAGTTGTTATCTTTGGATTCCCTTCAATGTTAGACCACTTTTAACATGCTGTATACTTTAAACTTACAGAATATTACATGTCAAATTTACTTGGTAAATTTTTCAAATGTAATAATTATAGTAATAATAGCTGCTGTTTACTAAGCACCTACTATGTGCCCAGTATTGAGCAAGCGCTATCTGTTTATTGTCCCAGAGGACAGTGCAGCTACTTCACAGGGCCGTTCTAAGATTAACTAGGGCAGGGCATGCAGAAGATCCTAGACCAGGCAATTTAAGTTTTTTTTGTTTTTTTTTAAGATTTTATTTATTTATTTTTAGACAGAAGTGAAGGGAGGGAGAAACAGAAGGAGAGAAACATCAATGTGTGGTTGCCTCTCACATGGCTCTCACCGAGGACCTGGCCTGCAACCCAGGCATGTGCTCTGACTGGGAATCGAACCACGGCCCCTTGGTTCGCAGCCTGCGCTCAGTCCACTGAGCTATACCAGCCAGGGCAATTTAAGTTCTTTTTTAAAGTCAGTGTTAATACTTTCTTTTCTATCTTCTTTCAGTAATCAGATACGTATTGAGCACATAGTATATGCATGGCCTTGGGCAAGCTACTTAATCTCTTTGTATTTCAGTTTTTTCATCCATAAAATGGAACTAATAATAGTACCACTTCCTGTGAAGACAAGGGTTAATGTATGTAAAACACTTACATACTGCCTGTCATGTAATAAGTTATAAGCACTTAAAAATATTGACTGTTATTGTTTTCTGGCCCTGTGAAGAAAACTATAAAACTTTACTGAGAATGTAAAACATTTTAATATGAGGCATAACACATTCTGAGGTTATACTCAATCATGTAAATAAAATACCAAGTCTTTCTCAAGTAATGTAAATTGAGATGAAATTTCAATCTGAATTCCAAAGAGATTTTTAAAAATTGAAACTGGTGAAAATCATTCCAAAGTTTATGAGACCAGCCGAGACTATTTAGGAAAAAATAAATAAAGAGAAGTGATTTGCCCTACCAGTTAAAAACACAGTGTAGTAATTAAGACAGTATGGTGCTGGCAGAGGAGAAAAGGAAAAAAATAAGTGGAATTATTTGGAATCAGAATTAGCAAGCTAATGTAAGATTTCAGTATTGGATCAGAAGACATTTCAAATCAATGGAGAAAGAATGGATTGCATAATAATGGACTTGGGACACTTGTCTAATTGCTTGGAAAGAAGTTGGATTGCTACTTTGTAATTTACACTCAAAAATATTCCACACTTACTAAAGATTTAAATATAAAACATGAGACAATGAAACACTGTTACATCCACCACCACGGAAGGAACAGCGCCCCCCTCCCCAATCCCGACACACCCTTCTCCCTCCTTCCCCTTCTAGCTGCACAGTAGCCCATCAGCTGCAGAGAGCATGTGATTGCATCTGAGGAAGCTTTCACCTATTTAACAAAGATGACACCTGCACCATCCCAAAACAGTGTTTGGAACTAGGGACATTAGGTCAGAATGCAAGAGACGTGAAATAACAATATGGATGGTAAGGCTGCCGTGTATCACCAACGTGGCTAGACAGTGATAACAAGTGTGAGTAGCTAACATTTACACAGCACTTATATATGGTGCAGTTTAGGTACTTTATACATATTCATTTGCTTAGGTCTCTCATGAGGTAGTATGATTTTTATCCTCCTTTTATAGACAAGGAAACCAAGGCCCAGAGAGGTTAAATAACTTGCCAAAGGTCAAAGAATAGGTGGCAAAGCCAGGATCCCACCCCAGGCAGTCTGGCTCCAGAGCCTGTGCCCTAATCCACTTCGCTACACTAGATATCTAAGACACTAAGAAACAAATAAGAAATCGGTGCAGCAAAACCATGTCCTATAAGTGCAAAGAGGAGAAAGCCTAATAGGATAAAGAACAGATAAATTGATTGGAGAAATAGAGATTGATGGAAATGAACTAGTATCTGTGAAGACCTACAGATGATGATCCTGACATGAAAACCCCATTTCACTGTCTTTTCCCCCTAAAGATATATCAGATTGACTCTTTTAAAAGGATTATTTATAGCTCTGGCCAGGTGGCTCAGCTGGTTGGAGCATCATCCCATGTACCAAAAAGTTGCAGGTTTAATCCCTGGTCAGGACACGTACCTAGGTTGTGGGTTTGATCCCCAGTCGGGGTTCATGCAAGGCAACCAGTCAGTACTTCTCTCTCACATCGATGTTCCTCTCTCTAAAATCAGTAACATATCTTCAGGTGAGGGGTAAAAAAATAATAAAAATAAAAAGATTAGTTATCAATTCTTTCTCTGTAGCAAACCCGTATTAAAAATACCTCTGTACATACGCAGAAAAATCCACTTGTATTACTTGGTGGTCTTTTCCCCAAAAGATCAAACTATACATCTGTTCACAATATAAATACTTGTGATAAATGACAAGGGAACAGTCGCCTCCTTAAAATTCTCTTTGTGTGATTCTTCACTCATTTGTTTTCATGCAGCGTGGCCACTGGGTGCAGTCCAATCTTGAAGGGACTTACAAGTAGTGATAATGATTAGACCACCTGGGTGGCCATGGGAAGCCACTGGAAGGTGGTTCAGTAGGGTGCCGCTCTGGCTTGATTTGAGGTTTGAAGGTACCTCCCTGGGTGCTCCGAAGAATGGACTTCAAAGGGACGAGATGAAGACCTGTTTAGAAGGCTGTTCGGGAGACCCAGTGGGAAGTGATAATAAGAGTGGAGAGAAGTGTTCAAAGTTGAAATGTGTTTTGGATGCATAGTTGACAGGACTTATTGGTGAACCGGGGGGTGAACTGGATGTGGAAAATAAGGAGAGGCCAAGAATGACTCCTGGTGTTAGGACTTGAGGTTTATGACTGGCGGTTCCATTTATTAAGTTGAGGAACTGGGAGAAAGAGTTTATTTGAAACAGTTGGAGAACAAAGCAGGAGCAGAAATTTTCTAAGCGATCATTCCCAGACTTAAGTTATAAAGGATATTAAATTTGAGGTGCATGTGTAAATGTTACTAGATTTGTTAAAGAGAAATAAAACCTTTTCCTGTCTGCACATCATCTTATGTGAGTTGATTGCTTCGGTTAATCTAAGGTCTGTGCTTCTTTTCTTAGGTAACCCGGGTTTTGCTCCCTTTTATGTGCCATTTGCAAAGGCTCTATACTCTGCAATAAACAGACGCTTTCCAGTGTGGGTCGTCAGTCATGCTGGGCAGGTGGTGGCCCCCAAAGACAAGAGGATTCTTGCAACCCTGGATGGTATGTCTTCATAAACATCTGCTTTCCTTCATAGTGACTGAGTGGCCATGTTTCTAGAAAGCCCGCTGAGGTTAAAAGCTGCACCACACCAGTGGGAACCTCTGTTTGTGGCGTTAGGCCCAGGATGCCACATTTTGGTGATTTTAGGGCTTTTAGAGTCATTTTCATTCTTCTACAAGTAACTTTTTGTAAAATTTTGAGCAGATTAAATGATTTGTGTAGGATTTCCCTTCTCTGTTTACCAATGAGTAATCAACTATATATTGATCATGCACTACATTTTCAGGATTGTCCTGAGAGGAATGTGGAAATAATTACTTAAACCATGGTCCTTAGCCATGGATCTTACTCTCAGGAAGCTCTTGGTCTCACTGTTAGAGAACGATTAAGTGATAAACAGCCCTGCAGATCACGGGGGTCCTTACGGAGTAAATAAAGAAGAGAACAGAGTTTCAAAAGACTCTGTAGAGACCTCCATGGGTGGGGGTGGCCCTGTTCTTTATCAGGTCATTTGCCAGTACCTGTGACCTGCAGCTGGCTGTGTGTTTCTTCAAAGTGGATGTCTTTGGAAATGGATGCCTCCTTAATCAAAAGCTTCGTGTCGGGCACTTAGACTAGACTGTGTGAGGTGATGGATGTGTTAATCAACTTGACTGTGGTAATCATTTCACAGTGTAAATGTTTATCAAATCATTACATTGTCTACCTTTAAAAACAATCATGTGTTCAACCTAAATACACACTATTTTTATTTGTCTATCATACTTCAGTAAAGCTGGAAAAAAAAAATAATTGTACTAAGTGGACAATGGGCACATGGGGATTTATTATGCTGTTCTTTGTACTTTTTTGTATGTTGGAAAGTTCCCGCTATTAAAAAAAAGTGTTAAAGAAAAAAGAATTCTAGAATCTTAGACTTAAAATTGTCTACACCAAATCCCACCCTGAGCCCTTATTTTTCAAGGAAGGAAAATAAGGCCATATACAGAGATATATGATCTCTGCCAGCAAGTGTAGCCAAGCCTTGACAAGAAGCCACCCTTTAATAGCTGGCCCAGTGAGTGCTCCGGTGCCGTGGGTCAAAGCATGCCAACAAGGCCAGGTTTTCAGGGTTATGTCTCTATAGCTAGTTGTCAGATTAGACCAGCCACGGTCACAGGTTATACCCTAGTCTGTGACCCTTTTCCCGCTGTGACTCGTCAGGGGGACAGGGTAAATGCAGCGTGGGTGAAACAGTGCACAACTCCTGGCAAACGCATGCATAAATACCTCAAAGCGCCTCTTTCATCATGTCTTTTTCTGTTTGCATGTGCGTGTGTCCCTGTGTGAATACAACTTCTTTAGAGACTTTTATGCTTCACTTAAAGACTAGGTAAAAGTAAGTCCATGTTGATTACCTAACAGTGAACGATTTTAAGAGCTGTAGTGACATGAAACTGAATTTTCAGTTATTGCCTTAATTAAAAACATCTATTTCAACAACCATTGTGTTGCAATGTGACTGAAAGTAAATAACATTTATAGCAAGTACTTGCTCTGCTATGAAATATTTTAAGATACAATTTTATTGTTTTACGTTACTTTTTCATGTATGACCAAGAAAAGTCTTAAGTTCAATAAAGCAAACATTTGAGCAGAATGTGAATAGCAACTTTGAAAGTCGAAAATGGACTCTTGAAGGTAACCCTGGATTAGGGGTTCTCAGAGTTGGGCAAGGGGCCGAGTCTCCAGGAGGCAATTTATTAGAACGCCCTTTACTGGATGCTGTCCCCCGAGGTGTGGATTCAGTTGGTGTGGGGCAGGACCTGAGAACTTGCATCTAACACGTCCTCAGGTGCTGTGGGTGCCTCTGGTCCCGGGGCCACATTTTCAGAGCTGCTGCTATAGACCTTCACCAGGAGACGCTGGTGAGGAACTCCAGTGGAAAGTGCCTGTTGTGTGCCTGAGTTTCTGGGAAATTTCTTTAATTCCTGTTTTCCAGTGACATCTTGTTGTTTATAACTTTATTTTTGAGTAAGCTTATTGCCTAGGCTGCTTGTGTGCTCTTGAGTTAATAACTTGGTAATTAGAGCCTGGGTCCTTTGCTACCTAATGGGAACAGTGCCACCTAGAGGCAGTAGCCCACAGGGCCACCACAGGGCCAGAGGAGGCTGTGGTTTCCAGAGGGGTGTCCTCATCACGGTCTTATGGACCACTTACCAGGTTATTCCCTGGAGAGCAGCTGCGGTCCACAAAGAAATTGGAACACTGCCTTCTAGGTTGTTGACTTCCCACCGGTGTTCCCAGCCGCTCAGAGGTTCTGAGCAGGGCAGGCAGGGGGTCTGGGCCTCGCCAGCACCCTCCTCCCCCCAAAACAGTTCTCCTTTCATCTGTTTTACATATCGGAGGTTGCGTTTGCAAGCACATGCTATGGCGGATTGCTGTGGATAGGCAGGACAGATGCACTATTCATCATCCAAGATTATTATTCTAAAGAACAGGTTTTCTGACGTGCAGAGTATGGTGTGAAAAATATGTAATCATTGAGAGAAAGGACATAAGCTATAACCACACATCAAGTGTTAAAAGTATGTTTTACTTCATATTAGCACATGTTAAAATTATGAACAGTTGGAAATAATATTCTTGTTGCACCACATTATCAGTCATAAATTGAGTATAATTGGGAGAACAGATGTTCACCAATGTCAGAAGGGGGTGATTCAAAAAAAAAAGCGTGAAAAGAAAATTTGAGGAATTAGAAGTATAAACTCTTTCTGGCTTTGATTTACTGTAGAGTCAGCTTCCTTGATGGCAGATTCATTATCAACTATTTTAAGTCATTTGTTCAAAAAGTATAACATAAAAGCTGGAAATCATAGTGGTTTAGTTTCAGCTGATAAAACATTATCTGAAAACGTTACACAGTCTTTCAACTAGTGATGAATTTGGGTCATGTTTATCCAAAGACACACAAAACCACCCCCATTCCAGTACCCAAAAAGTAACTGAAGAAAAGGGGGAAACCCAGGAGAGCTTTCCCTCTTGTCAGGACCGTGATTGGCAGAAGAAGGAGGTAAAATGGAATGATCAGCTGAGCCCACTGTGAGGACAATCAGAGGATCAAGTCTTGGGGCTCACAGTCACCAGAAATAAACAAGGAGGTCTCTAAGTAGGTGGGAAGAGTCAGGAAAGCGAAGAGCAGAGCAAGGAAAGAAGTTAAAATTGAGCCCATCGTTAGTCTCAGGGAAGCCGGGAGGGAGCACGGGAGGGCTCGGAAGAGCAGCGCTGCCCTGTGAAGTCCTGGGTGCAGACCAGACCACGGCCCCTCCCTTCACGACCCTTCTCACTGCTCACACAGTGGGGTCCGGACTCCTTGGTGATGCTCGGTGTCCTCCCTGATGTAGTCTCCGCCTTCCTTTCTAACTTAACTCGTTCCACCTCTCCCTAAAACCACAGACAGCCATGGACGTCATGGCCGTGTCCACAATTACACCTCACACTTTCATGCCTTCCGCCAAGTCTGTGACGCTGCATCCGTCAGTCTCTCACTCCTGCTCCCTCAGCCCCACCCCGATGTGTTCCCCATGGAAAGTCTCAGCCAGATCATTGGTTTTAGTGAGTGGAAAGCGTAATTTGATTACCCTGGTTTTCACCATCTGTTTGGAGAACAGTAGTTTAAAAATATTCTTTAAGACATGTGTAGCACTTACAAAGTTTTTTGTTTGCTTTTTAAGTAAGGTAGCAGTTTTACATAGAGTGCCCCCCCGCATCCCCTCACTGTGTGGCACACGCTGGAGGCCAGCAGAGTCACCCAGTGTTAAGATCCAGGACGCTTACAGAAGCCTTCGGGAGCTGGGGACAGCTGAGGCTGAACTGTGAGAGTGCACTTGCACACCAGCCTGTAGACTCGGGACAGTTGTGAAGGGCAGACTTTGGACTGGTGCACTAAGTGAGTGTAAAGAGTTGGGGACAGTTCTCATCCTCTGCTTCACTCGTGTTTAGCATGAGCTTGAAGTCCATTGGCGCTTCGGTATTCCACTGGGAGTAGTGAAGAAGTGAGTGAAGGGTCCCCCTAGAGCATCAGTGTAAGATAGTTGGGAACAGCACCTCAAAGCACTCTTAATTTAAATTTTTCTTTTAGTTTGAGAAGTTTTTTTAAACTATAGGGACTTACAAACAATTACATAACAGTCTAAGATTCTGTTATTCGCTACTCTTTTGATAGTTAATACTTTGCCAGAGTTACATATTTTTGTTAATTAAATAAGTGAAATAAAGCAATACAGAAAAAGTTCCATCTTTTTTGTATCATATCTCCAGTTCTGCTATAACAAATTTAGAGTAAATTTCATGTCTCTTTTTATATTTTTCGTTACATGCATGTCATGATGATAACATGATATTGTTTTGTGTGTTTTTAAAACTCTACCTAAAGAGTAAACTGTATATTCATCTTGCCCAAAGCGTTCTTTAAGATGTGACATGCTGCTAATTAAAGTTATTACTTACAGTTTTGGAGGAATGCTGGGGGCAGGATGGGGGAGTTTCCTAGTTGAGAGAGTTCTGGTGTGAGACTCAGAGTTGCTGTCCACAGACTCAGTCCAGCAAAAGGCTGGTGGAGAGCTGGTCTCCAGTCTCACCAGTTCTGCGGCCGTAGACAACTTGTAAATACTGCTTGCGTGACAATATGTACCAACACTTACACATTTATATTCAGTGTGTAGGTAGACGTACACATATGTGTGTCTAGTTAAATATATATAAGTTCAGGCCATTATGATTGCAGTCAAATATGTGAAGTTGTCACCCAACAGCCACTGGGGTCCTGCTGCCTGCCACCACCCTCTAGTTAAAACTCCAGAAGCAAAGGGTTGGTGATAAAGGAAAGGAGTCGTTATTCGAAAGCTCTGTCATTTTGAAATAACAGCTTTCCACATGCATTAGTCACTTAAGCCTATCAACTAAGGCTACAATCTTTAACTCTTGAGTTCCCCTATCGTTCCCCCTGTTTTTAATTATCTTATTTCTATAGGATTAGTTTATAAACTAAAACAACTTAAGATACAAAAGCTACACAGTTCTGGAAGAATGGCAGGCTTCTGCCTCAGAGCCCGTCCCCTCCCAAAGAAGGATACCCAAAGAGCACCCAAGGAAGACTAGCCCTGGCCACCCCTCCCTCCCCCCTACCCCACTCCGCCCAGGCCAGCCCTACTCTGGGCTGTGCCGGGAGTTCGTTCCCATCGAGAACACTGTCCTCTGGGAAACACAGGCAGCTGCAGCAGACCATCCAGGCATCCTCGAGGAAAAAGAGAGCCAGAGAGCTAGTCTCTGCCCTCCCTGTATTTTAAATCTTCCAGCCCATAATTCCATGTGCTCCAGAGGCGTTCAGCTTCTCAGCCAACCCCGTCCTAGACTGTTACGCATTTATAGTAATGCGCATGTGTTTATCTTGGGTAACTTGGAGAAAGGCACAGTACTTTTTAATGATCCCCCAAACCCTGTTCTTTTCTCAAGGTAATGCTTGAGTTTTTCTTACTTCAGTGTATTATAATTGTGTTTGTGTATGTGTGTTCTCTTATTAGACT
The DNA here is from genome assembly GCA_004026765.1 of Micronycteris hirsuta. NCBI lineage: Eukaryota > Metazoa > Chordata > Mammalia > Chiroptera > Phyllostomidae > Micronycteris > Micronycteris hirsuta. The sequence goes on from PVJI01006096.1 coordinate 29,771, forward strand.
GTGAACTCCTTGAAGACAAGGAGAGTATATTCTGTTTACATCTATACTTTCAATATTACCACTGGCAAATGAGTCACTGTTTTCTGTCAGGCTAGCCAATTTAGTTCATGTGAAATGGAAGAAAGTAAGTTCTCAGACTTACCTGTGTCCTGAAGCTGTAAGGGATACATACTGTTTCTATCCAAAATTGACAAAATTTTAGTAAGTGCATCAACCAGTTTGAACAACTACATGAAAAGTAGGTGTGAAGTACTAATATTACGTAATTTCTCTATGAACTACTTAGGAATAGATTAGATGTACTTTCTGAAGTATACTCCAAAATCAACAAGTAAGCTCCAAAGTGAGTGTCATAGAGATGGGTGTGAGAAATTGGGTCAGGTTCTGAAAGGGAGTTGTCAATGTTACCTTCAGGACCATTTGTTGAGAAAGATGTGGTGAATTGGATTAACATCTACCAATTCAAGCAGTTGTCTGCTTAGAAACAGAGTAAGTTCCACCTGTACTCAGTTGATTGTAACTTGGAGTACATTTTCCTCACAAAAAGAATGGTAAAAATCATTTCCATATTACCATTCTTCTAATTTTGATATAATTAATTCTCATTTTTATTGCATTTTATGGAGAGTAAGCTAATGGTTCCTAAGTTTTTCAAAGTATATTAAAATAATAATAGGCATTGAAATAGATAGTCAAGTATATAGTCTTTTGACCTGTAGATTGTGCTAGTAAAATAATGTCCAGATGGCACATTTAAATTTTCTATCATTGATTGTTTATTTATAGAAAGTACTTTCCCAATTAATCTCATTACTTCAGCATACACTAACAAGTAGAGTGTCTATCTTGGAAATCTGAGCAGTTCCTAGAGGTAAAGCCTGATTTATCTCTGAAATATTCACTTGAGTAATTGTTCAAATTGCAATGTGCATTAAATTTCATCTGAAATAGATATTTCAGGACCTTATTTCTGGTTTCAGTGAAGTTTAAAATGTTTGTTGCACTTAGCTCATTTTCTTTCCCTTTGCTCTATCCATGTTAAAGTTCGTGGTATGTATTTGACAGAGGGTTTAAATGACAGGAATTGAAATGATAGAAGCATAACTTTCGTTTCTCAGTTTACACCAGACGCTTTGTACTGTGTGCTTTTAAATGTTTTTTTTTAAGATTTTATTTACTTACTTTTAGAGAGAGGGGAAAGGAGGGAGATAGAGAGGGAGAGAAACAGCAATGTATGGTTGCCTCTCACATGGCCCTCACTGGGGATCTGTCCTGCAACCCAGGCATGTGTCCTGACTGGGAATTGAACCAGGACCCTTTGGCTCCCAGCCCGCGCTCAGTCCACTGAGCTACACCAGCCAGGGCTGTACTGTGTGCTTTTAAAGTTACGCAGACAACATCCCCAGGAAGCTAGAATTAGTATCTCTGCTATGTATATGAGGAGACTGAAGCAGGTTGACAGATTTGCCTGAGTCCCACAGTGAGGTGCTCAGCTGGGAAACAGAGCCAGGTTTCCCCTGTTGCCAATGCTCACGATCTCTGTGCTGCACCCACCATCCCAATGAAGGAAGACTGATGTTTTTATTTTATTTTATTTTATTTTTGTTCAATTAAGACTGACGTTTTTAAATGCTGTGTGCTGTGTGCTCTGAAGAATAGTAATGAAGAACTTGGGTTGCAAGTGCTGTAGGTGTTGGGTTTGAAGTATCAGAAAACCACATGATTGCTTGTGGGTGGAGTGACCGGAGAAGGCACACCAAGGGTACGGGAGTATAAACTACTCAAACTTAAAAATAACATTAAATAAACATTTGGATTTGGAGTCATCAGGAGTCCTACCAAAGTCAGGTTTCCAGATTCTATTTATATCTCTTCTCGATTTTGTTCTACATTGAACTTCCTTGTTAAGTGGAAAGTGAATTCTAGACTGACCTGGGCAGAAGGCTTAGGGCAGAATGTGTCTTACCTGGGAGCTCGTAGTGCCGTGGAAAGAGGGAACGAATCCTCACTGACTCAGTAGGAAAAAACCCTCTAATAACTGGTCCATCGGGCACTGGGGAACAGAGATGAGCAAGACTGAATTGTACAGCAGGAGTAAGTCAGAGTAATGTAGTCCATTAAGTGTGGGGTGTCGCGGAAGCTAAAAGGAAGGCTGCCTAAGGGAAGCGGCGTCCCAGAGGAAGTAACACTGACTGAGAACACGAAGGATGAAGCGGAGTCATCCAGGCGAACCAGGAGGGCTGAGCCCTGAAGGAAACGAAAACCGCAGACGGAGATAAGACTGGAGATCAGTGCTTCCTCATGAGTCTGGGGCACCTTTTGAACAAGCCACTCTGTGGCTTATTATCGTCTCCATCAGAACCTTGCAGGAGTCATGGAGGCAAGAAATCTGGTATTCCAATGATCCAAATTTCAGGAAGCAGTCGACTCCCTTGTGATATTTTGAAATATTACACTCTGTCATTAGGGCCATCTATATGTTCACAGGGACAACCTGGGAAGCTTTCTGTACTTATAGAATATCAGAGCTGGCAGAATCCTCAGAGCTTGTCTAGCCGGTTCATATTTTCACTCAGCGACAGTATTTACTGTGTGCTGGTCACGGAGGACACAGAGGTGAAAAGATGGACCTCGCCTTCAGGGAGCTCACAGTGTGAGAGAGGAACCAGACCACCACACAAGTGTGGTCAGGGGCGGCAGTAAGAGTGGGGTACTGGTTAACCACAAAGCGGGGCTCATTTCTGCTGCTTGGAGCTTAGCTAGGTGAAGTCTTAGTCCTGAAGAATGCAGAGGACTGTTCATTTGCGAAAGGAAGAGGGGATTTGGACCGTGCTCTTTAAAGGAAACAGCTTACAACATTTCTAGTTACGTTTTTGGGTTGAGTTCTTCAAAGATTATCTAAAATAATGAAGCACCGTCACGGATTTTGTAGTTGTTTATTAACAATATAAATTAGCCTCACCAGTGATTGTCAGTGTGGTCCTAGGACCGGCAACATCAACATCTCCTGCAAACATAGAATGCAGATTCTCAGGCTCTCACCCAGACCCATTGAATCGGGGTCTCTTGTGGTGGGGCCCAGCAAGCAGGCTACAGGAAACCCCCAGAGGCTTCGGATGCATGGCCAAGTTTGAGGAGCATTGGCACAAGCTTAGAGCAGTTGTTCATGGAATATTTGACAGTGTGTGGGCCGTGAGGGCAGAGAGACCTGGGTTTGCATCCCCCCACTGACTGAACACGTATTTGACCGTCATTCATCACCTACTGCCTGTGAGCTTCTATGAAATGAAGGTTCTGATACGTCCCTTCCAGAGCTGTCGTGAGGATTGGTTGATACAATTTACTGTAAATAGTGCCTAACACGGTAGCCAGCACATGGCAGGCTTTAAGCAAATGGTAGCTACTGTTATTTTTAAAAAATATTTTTACCAGTGAATTTATTACTCTTACTTACTGAATAAAAACATGCACGTATTTTTGGTTTTAGATCCAAATGCTCAAGAAATCAAGGACATCTACGGACTCAGTGGTCAAGTAGAACACAAGATAGCTTTCCTGAGAACACACGTGCCCAAGGAGACCAAACTGGTGCTCATCGGCCATTCAATAGGCTGCTACATTTCCCTCCAGATTTTGAAGCGAGCCCCCGAGATCCCAGTAAGTATATCTGAGGCCGACTGAGCTCTCCCTTGTTCTGTGTCTCCTGTGTCATTGATAAGCAGGACGGAGAGAGGGTCATTGGCAGCCGCCTTTAGCCTTTTCTCCGTATGACTGTGGACCTGTGCAAGTGTATGTTCGTGCAATTTCCATGATATTTCAAAAATGGTGTGAAGGAGGTGGGAATTTTCCAAGTGAATATCTTTTAGTCTAGAGTTACCTGGAATTCTTAAGTTATAGGTAACTTCTTGTCTTTTATAAAAGAATATTTGAGATCAGTCACCAGCTAAGACCTAGATAAGAATCTATCTTTATTGGGAGAGTATTTTGCAAATGTTCATGCTCCCTGTTAAAAGGAAGAAAACTTATCGTCATCATTGATGAACAAACAGTTTTCTTGTCAGTCCTGTAGCTTGGCAGGCTTTTTGAGATACTCATTGAGCCATTCATTCATTCCTTCTTTCAAAAATACTTACTAGGTGCTACCACGTACCAGAGACACTGGAGAAAAAAACCTCTTTAAGTGCCCGGGGAGGGTGACAAACTGCAGGAGACTTCAAAACAAAACCAAACCTCCTACTTTCACTAACGTATACCATTGAAATAACCCATCAAATGGATGCGAGTCACAACATAAATTATTTCTTCATTCAACATACATTAAATATGTGCTCTGTGTCAGGCCCTGTGCTGTGTTTTGAGGACATCCCAATGAAAAGACAGCTTTGAGGTCAGGGTCTGATGGCTCGTGGAGGGGACAGACTAAGGGAGTCGATGACCACTCCCTAAGTAACTGCAGGGTGGGCGGAGGCATGAGGGCGTGCCATTGAACCTGGCCATCTGAAGGCAAGACAGGAAGGGACTCCTTCATTTGCATGGCCTCGAATTTCTGCACCTGCTAACTCCCATGCAGTACCGTGTTATGAGGCGGCCATCTTCACAAACCCTGCGGCTTCGCGGTTCATTTGCACAGCTGCTGGGAGCCCTGGCTTGAGAGGCACAGCACCTAAGTTTAAAGGCTTGCTGTCCTGTTTTGTCAGTGTGACTTTGGACAAGTTACTGGGTCTCTCTTACCTTCATTTCTTCATCTGTAAAATGGGGATAATAATGTGTTCTTCAGAGAACTTTTCTGGGGAATTACATAAAGAATTAGAAATGATGCCTAGAACTTAAAAGTTTCCTATAGGTGTTAGCGACTGTCACTATGGAAATGACAGTGGAATCAGTGCCTGGGTCGTTAGGTTAACTACTGTGTCAGTTATCTACGGCTGTGTAGCAAACCGCCCCAGAACTCCACAGCGTGAACCAACGCACATGTGTTCTCTCCCAGTTTCTGTGTGTCTGGGGTCGGACAGCGACTCGGCTGGGTCCTTGGCTTCAGGGTCTTTCATGAGGCTTTAATCAAAGGGTCTCTTCTGAACGTCTCACTTGAGAAGGGTCTGCTGCAAGCTCTTTCACGTGGTTGTTGCCAGGACTCGGTTCCACGAAGGCTGTTGCACCGCGGTCTTGGTTCGTCACTGGCGGTTGGTGGAGGCCACCATCCCATCCCTGGCACGCGGGCCTTTCTGACTCGCTTCAGGAGAGCGAGTGTGGGAGGAGGGCCAGAGAAAGAGTCTGCCGACAAGAGGGAAGCCCCAGCTGCGACCTGGTCGCAGAAACGATGACCCCCATTACTTTCACAGTGGTCCGTCTGTCTGGAGCAAATCGCCGTCCAGCCCCCGCTGAGGAGGAAGGCTCACACTCGCAGGGTGTCCAGCGCAGCCTGCGGGCCACGTGCCGTCCAGGATGACTGTGAATGCGGCCCAACACAAAACCGTACATTTACTTAGGACCTTTTTTGTGCTCATCAGTTTTCATCAGTGTTTGTGTATTTAATGTGTGTCCCAAGAGGCCAAAAGGTTGGACACCCCTGCTAGCGCATGAGTATTCGAAGGCGAGCATCCCTGAGGGCCGTGGCAGACGCTGCCTGTCCCACCGCTCCTACAGTTAGGGGCTCACTTGTGTGGTCTCCGATCGAGCATGTAGACACACACACGGTTTATTTCCCAGTGTAGGGAGTGATGCAATCCTGTCAAATAAAAAGTAGAAACTGACATGAAACATAACTTTGATTATTAGTTGTTCCAGGTATTTTAAAAGCTTTAAAAACGTGTTTTTAAAAGAGTATTTGTGCCTGGCTGGTGTGGCTCGGTGGATTGAGTGTGGGCTGGGAACCAGGCAGTCCCGGTTTGATTCCCGGTTGGGGCGCATGCCTGGGTTGTGGGCCGGGTCCCCAGTGAGGGCCATGTGAGAGACAACCACACATTGCTGTTTTTCTCCCTCTCTTTCTCCCTCCCTTCCCCTCTCTCTGAAAATAAATAAAGTCTTTAAAAGAGTATTTGCGTATTTGAAATAATAATAGCATTACTGTTTGTGATGGCTTATTTTATGTATCGATTTGACGGGGGTAAGGAACACGCAGCTAGCCAGTACCTGACTTCTGGGTTTGACTGTGAGGGTGTCTCCAGAAGAGAGTAACGTTAGAGTCAGTAGGCTGAGGGGAAAAACATCCGTCCTCACCACTGCCATCTGGCTTCAACTAGTGCTCTGCGGGCCCAGATGGCACAAAAATGCCAAGGCAGGGCGACCTCTCTCTCTCACTCTTTGAGCTGGGATGTCCACCTTCACCTTGGGTCTCTGGGTTCTCAGGTGTTCGGACTCCAGGACGCACCCCAGTGGCACCCCAGTTCTGGAGCCTTTGGCCTCAGACTGATTTATACCGCTGGCTTTCCTACTTCTCAGCGTGCACGTGGCTTCTTGTGGGACTTGGTGACCTCCGCTATTGCATGAGCCAGTTGCCATATTAAATCTCCATGTATAACGTCTCCGTATATCCCCTGTTGCTTCCATTTCTCAGAGAACCCTGATGAATACACTGTTGTAGAAACATAGAGAGAAAATACTTGTTTCTGTGTCCTTCAGTCCATCCACTTAATCACAGATCTGCAGTTGGGGTTTTTGTTTGTTTGCTCCACATCCATCCCGCATGTAATGTATCGTTTCGCTAAAGCGTCTGTGGGAGCCACCGTTCCACACATTTGTTTCGGACCCATCCCCCTGCTTGGCCTGCGTTCCCAACATCCACTGGGAAAGAAGTCCACTGCCTCCCACGGTCAGTGTAGCTTCTTACTTCTTCAGCGTTCCAACTTGCTAATTATTGCTTTACTCTCAGGCGCTCTTGCCCTTGGAGGGATGGTGGTGAAAAGGGGAAAGGAAGATAAAACGTGAGCTTAACCTCGTCTGTTTGTGGACACATAACTCATGCTGTGATTATAGAGTTTTCAGAGAGACATGTGAAACCATGTTTTCTTTAAAAGGGTGTATTTTAGAAAATAACGTGTGCAATAAATTGTCCATAAAGGTCACGCGGGGAGGAGGGTGAACATCTGTATGATTTTTTTTACTATTCAAAAGCTTTATCTGGTTTCAATTAACTACATTGTTGAAGTCCCCCCACCCCTCTTTAAACACCTGGCCCAGTTAATTTTGGTGGTATGATCCCTGCTGAAGTGTTGAAATCTTGGTGTCTCTAGGCTACTCCAAGACGGCACCATGCCTGCATGCCTGAAGTTAGCATGACACGCTCCATTTAAGATGCACTTGACAATCAAATAAGTTTGTGTAAGCCAGAGTGTTGCAATCCCTAATCATTTTGCCAAAAATAAGTTAGCTGCTATGTTTTATAACATATGAAGTGTGATAATAAGAAACTTGTGTTTCCATCTCTTCTGTTATTTTTACTGGAATATTTGACTCCCATAAGATTTTAAGGACATATGTGTAGTTTAGTAGCTGGTTTATTTGGTTTTATTTTGATTCAGTTCTTTACCATATTTTTGTAGCTAATTATAGGAAACTTTAGTCTTAAAATCACTGTAAGAGATATATTGCATATTTTAAATATATTGTCTAGCCTGTATTTTAATACACTTAAAAATTGGTGCTTTTCAAAATCTGGTATTAAAATATTTTTAAGGAAATTTGGTACATAGAATTGTAGAAATTCTTAATAAGTTTGACAGTGAAGTCCAGAATAAAGAACTTAAAAAGAGACTGAGAAAACAGTTAATTAGATGACTGTTAAATATTAGCTGCCGTGACTTATAATAAACGCAGTTTCAGACTCAGGGGCTCCTAGAACTGAGATGGGCTTCAGAGGCAGTCTAGTCCCATCTTCCACTTCATGGGGAACTGCGGGAAAAGTGCCTTGCCAGGATTCAGCCCTGGCTCTGCCGGGCTCCAGGGGTGGGGCGCAGTTACATGAGCTGTGGGTATGTAGAGATACTTGATGGCTCTTTCAGCCTCTGGACACAGCAGAGCCTACAGATGTTCCTGCAGTATGCTCATGTGGCTCATTTCGTTCCAGCTCAAGGAACAAGAGACCCCATGAATATTGTTCTGGCAATTTGGGGCGGGCCAGAGGTAATGTGGGAACAAAACAGTAGTAGTCCTAGCCTTCTATCTAGAACCTTCTTTCTCTCAGCATCAATCCTTCGAATGTTCAAAATGCACCTTCTGGTTTTGCCAATAAATTCTTTGCATAAAGTCATGGTTGGGAGTTGAAACCCCTTGATTCTTAACTGGGCTCTGCCCTGAGTCATGAGGTGAACTTCAGGTGATTTCACCTTTATTTCTCTCTAAGAATTTACATAATATTTCATGGTAATACCTCCTCTCCTTCCAGGGCTATCAGATCCTTCAAAACATAATTGTTTGTATTATTTGGCCTTCCTTTGGGGAAAATGCACAGTAACACAGAGCTTCCTTTGTCCGGTTGGCAAAAAAACCTTGTCTCTAAATGAAATTTACTGATTACTTAAACTCACTCCTTTAAACACCAGACTGTTTTATCCAGTTGGATAGAAATTTGTCTAAAATATTATTTACTGATCAGCCCTCTTCAACAATGCATATGAATTATGGCAGAATTAGTGATTCAAGGACATCATTTTGGTAGTGTTACATGGCAGTAAAAGACAACTAAAGGGATTTTGCCTGTGTCCTGAAATGTCTTAGTTAATAGTGCTTTTTAAAAAAATATTTCTAGTGTCTGTTTATAGTTTTTCTATCTCCTCCCTTAGTATTAGGTGCCACTTCTGTTTCCTTACTTATAATTTGTTGCTACTAATTTTCTGTGGGTAAAGAAAACGGATAAGTATGTTGGAATTTTGTCTCAAAAATGAACAAGTCTTAAATGAAGATATAAGAGTAAACCTGAGTGCGTAGGAGACATAACTGACCTAAGAGACAAAATTGAGTACACATGGATTTGTTATTTTCAGAGCCTAAAACTTTAGAAGCTCGAAGTACACCACAAGTCCAGTGAGAAGCTTGGAAAACTTTCCTGAAAGGGCCAGAATAGCATGTTAGATGGTGTGTTGGTCCCTCCTCTACATTAGGGGAAAATGTTAGTTCAGCCCTCTGCAAACAACGAGCTCAGTGAGACTGTGCTGCGCTTTCGCTATTCTGAGGAATCCTCACGTCCACAGAGTCAGACGTGCTTGTGAGAACATTCAGGTAGCAGGCAGCATCACTAACTTGTGTTCAGCACTCCAGGTGATCTGGAGGGAGGGGAAGAAATAGCTGTTGTCAGTGTCCTGTCCCTACACTAAGTGATGAGAAACGGAAGGCAGAGGAGGAAGTGCCATGGGCTCTGAGTGTTTTGAAGAGCGAGGCGGCTCCTAACTGGGAGTATCGGAAAAAGCTTGATGAAGGAGCTGGCATTTGAACAGGAGAAGGGTGAGTCTGAGGAGCACGAGAGAACTGGATGTTTGGGTGACAGTGGGCTGCCCTGCTTTGTAAGCAGTAGAAACCGTCTGAAAAGAGCAGAAATGGTTTTTACCCTGGGCACGTGAAGAGGGCTGTGGGTGGTCTGACTTGGATGCAGCATAGTGTGCGTGAGGGGTGCGGGGTGGGGTGAGGACCTAGGCTGATAGAAGTGCAGGGAAGGGAAAGTTTGGGCTCGGGGTTTCAGACTCTCATTTTCTGGACAGCAAGAAGCGCCTGAAGGGCCTGGGATGGTAACAGTCCTGCATCAGGCGAAGCAATCTCTACTGAAAAGAAGAAATGGGGAGAGAGTATAGGACAGAAAGTGAGCTGCCAAGTGATAGGCAAGTCTACTGGTCCAGATAAGAAATGATGAAGGCAGGATGTGGGATTTGCCACGGGCAATTATTAAAAGACAAAAGAAGCGGGTCATAGATGCGTGTGAGGGGAATGGCTTTATTTGGAGGGAAGGAGGCTGGAGAAGCAGAAAAGGCAGAAAGTGGCCTAATTTTCCAGACTGTGGCTGCAGTCATTAGTGGACCCTGACTCCGCGCACAGTGCCGGTGGCTTTTCCCAGCCCCGACTCGTTCCGCACCCCTGACGCCGGACTGTGGAGGGTAGGCTGCTCCATGCAGCTTTCTCCATGCGTGCTTACTCCAGGATCCAGACTCATGAAGCAGCTTTTCTCTGGAGTGTTCCGATCTCATGGCAGAGGATGAAAAGAAATAGTGAACCACACGCTGTATTTTAAACCTCTGCTTGGAGATGACTGGCACTCCTCACACTGCATCGCACAGGCAACTTACATGACCCAGTCTGCCAGCAGTGAGGCTGCAAAGTATAACCATCTACCGAGAGGGAACAACAAAGCAGCGTTGGGGGGGAAATATATATATATGTGTGTGTGTATATATATATATATATATTAGAGTAAACAAGGGTAGAAAATATTACAGTATGTTGGATTCTATTAAAGACAGGTATCTTCAAATTTTGTTTCACTTTTTACGAGTGTGTGTGTTAATGTCCTAGATTACAATGTAGAATGTATATCTTTCTGTGGGTCAAGGTAAAGAAAATCAGATAGACTAAAATATATCACAGAAGCTAAGTGGAGAGAAAGAAAATGTCAAGAAAGTTATGGATATGCGGTAAAGATGGCCACCAATTCTTTGCCATTCCTCTCAAGAGACGAAGTCTCTTTTCCTTCCACTTTGAACTTGGGCCGGACACGTGACTAGGGTTCACCAGTGGGGTGCAGTAGAAGTGGTGTTCTGGCACTTCCAAGCCCAGGCCTTCAGGGTACTGGGAGCTTCTGTGTCCTCCCTCTTGGAAGCCAGCTGCCCTGTAAAAAGTCCGCTGGGTCAAGACGCACCAGGTGTGCGTGAAACCTTGGGCCTTCGGGCCGATCCCGTCTGCTGGTAAATACAACAACGGGAGTGACCCATTGAAGCAGAGGTCCAGCGGAGCCCTGGCTAAGTTCTGGACCGCACAAAGTCAGACAGACTGATCACTGTGGCTTCAGACCATACGTTGGGGATGTGACATTATGTCGCAGGAGGTAAGGGTTGCAGAGGGAGTGTGACCAAGGCTAAAGAGAAAGGGGACTTAAGGCTCCGTGTATTAGTCATCAGAAGAGAACATTTTTAGTGAAATAATGGGAGAAGGTTGCAGGTGAGAAATGGGTAGTTGTCCAGGAATTGGCCAGTGAAGGCAAGAAGACAAAATGGTAGCTTAAGGAAGAAGCCCGTGAAGAGAACGTCTTTGTCCTGTAAGTGGGGACGATTTAGCACACGCCGAGGTGAAGAGTCATGCAGACAGAGGCATCAGGACATTTGTTGGTGCGGCGTCCTTCTGTTTGTTTCTTAGGCATGCTTGAAAACTAGGAAAATTGAATTTTTCTTAATCTTTGCATCTTGGAAATGTGTTTTTGTGCCTCATCTTTGTTCTCTATTTGAGCCTAGAAACCTGTTTCTGAAATTGCTGTATTGTCTTTTCTAACAATTACACCCAACATTTATTTGAAGTTCACAAAACATGTTCACATGAAACAAGGTCATTTAACAACCTAATTTTTCCTTTTTTCAGAGAAGGAGACTGAAGTTCCAAGGAGTTATGTTTCTAACCCATATGTCACTGAGCTGGTGAATGGCAGAACTCGGACTCTATGCTGTTCCTAACTTTCCCATTATCTGCTTTTAGGTGGAGTAGTAGTTAAGAAGGTTATGATTATAGACAGCTAGAATAAGTTACCTTGGCAAACCACCAAAACCTATTTGATCTAAGCATAAGATTTCTACTGTTGTTTCTTTAATATTTGAGTTCTTCAGATACATGGGGCAGGGGAGGGGGTTAGCAGGAAGCAGGGGAATGCTTTCAGGGACCTCAGAAAGCGTGGGGAGACGTGTGAACTTGTGAGTGATCTGGAACAGGGAAGGTGAGGGGAGTTGGCATTGAGGCCCTGGGCCCAAGGGCAGAAATTGAACTCAGAAGACAGTGCTCAGAATCCTAGAATCACGCTGCAGCAGACGGGGAAGTGGAGAGTGAAGGGAACTGGAGTGTTCTGGGCGGCGGTGCATAGCAGTTCCACAGCTGTGTCCACGGGACCCACTAGTGACCCCTGGTGTGTGAAAACCACGGGGCCAGGCAGTCAGCACCTCAGTACCAGCTCTGGTTTGTGAAAGACCCTCCATTTCAGAAAGCAGTGCGTCCCCTACTCCAAGGAAAGTTAGTACTGATAAAATGCCCTTCAATCGCTTACGAACTTATTTAAGGATATAGTCACATTTATGAGTGTGCACACACGTTGTCTTTCCTGAACTACCCAGGAGACTGACTACCTTGCTGAAAACCAGACACATGGAAAGTTTCAACTTTTCAACTTCAGCCATTTTTAGTTATCTGCGTGTTTTTTAAAATCCTGAAATTGCTTTCAAAGTGGAAAAATTGTGTGGGCTTTTTTCATCTTTTCATAACTCAGAAAACGATTTAATATATTTTTCTCAAAGTTTGCAAAAAAAAAATTACCTTTGGGCTGAAACCAAGCATGGAAAATTTCACCACAAAGGGCTAATTTTTTTGGAAAGCTTCAAGAAAGTGAAAACAGGGGTTTATAATAGAACATTCTTCATGCATGTTAATACTTAGTACTTTATCTAATGCATTTCATCTGAGAATTTCTGAACACTTTTCAGATTTAAATATTGAACCATTTTAGTATTTTTGTGTCCATGACACTGTCAGATATGGAAAATTCCCCTCATCCTCTCCAAGGTCCAGTATCTTGGGAGCTCGTGAGATGTGTTTAAAGGGACAGGTAAGGCCAAAGAAGTGAAGCAGCTGCTAGCCAGAGAGAAGCTTGCACTTACTGCCTGGACACATTCTATCCGCAGCTCTTCCCAGCCCAGGAGTGGTTGTGAGTGGACCATAGCAGAGGACACTCGGCGCTCAGGCAGCTCTCTAAGCCAGTAGTTCTCAAAGCAGCATCTGCATCACTTGGGAACGTGTCAAGAACACAAATTACTAGGCCCCGCTAAGACCTATTGCATCCAAACCTTTAGAGCTGGGAACACCAGCCAGGGCTGTAACAAGTGCATCAAGGATTCTGGTGGGTGCCTGGGTTTGAGACCCACCAGCCTAGGCTTCCCAAGAGCTTGGAACCCAGGGTGTGTGGCGATCGATGGACAATTTGATCTGTCCTCGATCTGTCCCTAACCTGTCAGTTCTGCCTCATGTCATCCCTTGGACTGCCAATCAAGTTCTCTAAAGGAAAGGTTCTTTCCCATATTTCAGGTATTCTAGCTCTTCCCACCTATGACCTGACCCTCAAGCACAGCAGCCCCTCTAGTGAATGTGCCGATGGTGCTGCCTGTTCAGCGAAATGGAACCACCAAGTTGTGTTTTCTCATTTGTTAGTGTCACCAGGGTCAAACCTGGCTGGGACCGCACGTTTCATTTTCATCCTTTGGCGGCCGTAAGTTCCAGGATTTAAGTGGCAAGAGAGCAGAGGCCTGTCAGTGGAAGTGGACGGAAGCTCTGAGCTTTCATGGGCAAGTTCTCAGTCTAAGGTTCTGCAGTGGCCTTCTGCAGTCCAGCACACTCTGCGCCTTCAGGCCCTGAAGGAGTCGCGCATGTGGCATATAGCAGACTCTGAGGATTTTCCTCTTGTGATGGAGGACAACAGTCTGCGGTGTGCAGGCCTTTGCCAATCTCTGCTGCCCCGGCCTGTCATGAGGATGGGGGCTGAGGCCTGGCCCAGGCGAGGTGCTGAAGCAGCCTGAAGCCGTGGCAGCCCGTCGTGGGGAAGCGTCAGTATACCTGTCTGAGCTAATCCAGGCAGACAGGGAAAAGGGGCCTTTTTTAAATTGATCATTTAAAACTTTTATAAAAAATTTCAAACAGAAAAGTAAAGATAATTGTATAATGAATCTTCAGATGTCCATTATTCAGAGTAATATAGCTACTAAATAGGTGTTCATGGAAGAGGAATCCCTGGAGCCTCAGTGGACAGAGCGTGGCAGAAGAGAGATACAAAAAAGGAGAAACGGTATATCCAAATTCTTTGGGAGGCACTTTCTTTGGTGGCTACCGTTTGTTCCAGGGAGAAGATTCTCTCCAGCTCTGTCAGTTCGTAGAGAAGAGAAGCACGGATGTGATCAGCAAGGAAGGAAAGGCCCCTAGCAGGGTTACGCAGCGTGTACAACGCCGTTTGCCCTCCCTTGCCTGGGTGGAAAATCTGTGAACAGTATGCGGTGTAGGCCACAGAAAATTCCCCGAAGTGGAAAAAGCCTAGCAGGCACTAAATGAAAGATGCTTCACAAGAATAAAATGTGGTTGCTTTGAGATCATGCATTCCAAGCCCGTTCAGACTGATTGTGTTTGGTTGGGAAAAAGCCAGATTATCAGGTGTCAGAAGGCATATTGATGAGTGGGTAAAGACTGAGGCCAGCACCATTTCTGGCAACCTGTCCCTAGGAAACCAGACAGTAAGTCATCTCCCAGTGTCAGTCCTACAGATAGCAGAGGGAGAGCACATTATTGAAGCCTGTCGACAAGTTCAGAAGCTCCGTCTCAACAGCTAGCTCTGTTAGCTACTCCTCACCAGTGCATTTGTGGGACCTTCTGTCGTAAGCCAAATGGAGTGTACGTGATGCAGCCTTTTCCCCTTTCATAACCTGCCGCCCCCAGGAAAATGCCAGCAGCTTCCTGTGCCCTAGTGCAGAGGGGAAAGGCTCTGAGGGTGTCAGCAATATTGTGTGAATGCTGATTTCACAAAAACTTAGGGACAGAGTCCAGTGAGCTGGGACCCAGGGCAGTTCTCAGGGTCCTCGGAGGGACACGGCCTCACCGGGTCTCCTTCGACCCCAGGCCCTGTGCCTGCCCTGGGCATACCTAGGGACGCCTCCTAACTGTTCTGTTTCTTACCATCCACTTTCTTTCTGCCTTTTCCTCTCACCACCTGACAGATGCCTGTCTCACTTTCAAAATCAGCCACCCCAAAGGCAAACTCCTGCTCTTTCCCAGTTCTTCCCATTTTTACCATCCTTCCTCTGTAACCCGTCTTCTCATAATTCTGATGTATTCCACCTTTTATTACAGGCATTGCATATTTATTTGATCCTATTAGATTTTTGAGGTTTTCTTTTTTAAATGGAGGTATAATTTACACACAATAGCTCTTTTTTTCTCTCCCTGCTTCAATCTAGATATTTTTTATGACCTGTTTTTCAGTTTACTCATCCTCACTTGAGCTGTGAACTGATTTTAAACCCATCTGTTGCATTCTCAATTCCAGTTATTCCATTTTTTTTTGCTTACAGAATTTCCATTTTATTATTTTTATAGTGACCAATGTAGAATTCCTGAAATTCTACATCTTGTCACTTAATTTGATTATATTAATCACAGTTATTTTAACGTTTATGTCTGACTTTATTCTCCTTTGTACTGCCAGTAATTTTTAAATTACTTTTATTCTCAAAATATAAAAAAATCAGAGATGATATATTTGAAATAAAAATAAAGATTATATCTGAAAATTCCAGTAGCTGGGTCTCAGGTAGTTGCATTTCTTTTCTGCTTTTTTCTTCTTTGTCTTTGGTCCCTTTGCTTTGTCCCTCGGGAACTTTTCGTATTCACCAGGGTTCCCCAGAGAAACAGAGCCGGTAGGATGTGCGTGCATGCCCAGAAGGAAATTACCTGTGAGGCAGTGGCTAGCACACTTACAGGAGCTGACAAGTGGCGAGACCTGTAGTCAATAAACTGGAGACTCGGGAGAGCTGGCGGTGTAACTGCCAGTCCCACAGCAGGCAGGCTCGAGACCCGGGAAGGGCAGCTATTTCTGTGTGGGTCCAAAGGCAGGAAAAAACAGTGTTTCAGACCAAAGGCAGTCAGCAGAGGGAAATCTCTCTTGTTTGGCCTGTTTTATTTAGGACTGCAACAGATGGGATGAGGCCCACTTGCACTGGGGAGGGCAGTCTGCTCGACTCGGCCTCACAACTCAAGCACCCTCCCTGACGCACTCAGAGTAATATGTGACCAAATATCTGACCACCCGTGGCCTGTCAAATTGGCCCAGAAAATTAGCCATCATAGCTTGGTGAGGTTTTGGTTCTAACTGGATACCTATCGTTATATATTAAAAATTGTTAAGCCTGGCTGGTGTAGCGCAGTGGATCTAGCGCGGGCTGCGAACCAAAGGGTCCCGGTTCGATTCCCAGTCAGGGCACATGCCTGGGTTGCAGGCCAGGTCCCCAGTGAGGGCCATGTGAGAGGCAACCATACATTGCTGTTTCTTGCCCTCTCTTTCTCCCTCCCTTCCCCTTTCTCTAAAAAAATAAATAAATAACATCTTTAAAAAAAATTGTTAAGACAATACAAGGCTTCTGTTTTCCTCCAGGAAGGATTTCCTTTAGCTTTTGCCTAGCAGTTGTAGTAAGGTGCAGTGACTTTAGTGCCATCGGGAACTGGCTAAATCAGGGCCACCTGTGTGAGGGCTGGTCTCGTTCCAGTTCATCACTTTCTAGAGTATAGCCCTTTAGTAGGTCCCACTGGGAGCCTAGGATGCTTTCTTTTCAATGGGCAGCAAACACCAAAGTTTTGACACCTGAGCCAAAGAACAGTTCTAGAAACTCTGCCCGGCCTCTTGCTCTTTTAGCTGCTGCTCAAAAACTGGTCAATGCCGAGGAGGAGTTCATGCAGCACACCCCCGCATGTCATTTTTCTCCAGAAATACGGCCCTTCGGCTCATCTCTGCCTTTGGTGCTTTCAGAGGCACTTTTCAAAACTACTTTTTCCAGCTTTTCTAATTGTTCTTGGCGGAAAGATGGCTCTGCAGTACGCTAGTCTGCCGTCCCCACCCCTGCTCCACTGGTACCAGCTGCTGCTGCCTCGCCGCGGGTTCGCCCCGCTTTGCCATTGGGAAGCCTGCCGTTTCAAGTGAGCTATTCTTTGTGTGGCCTATTTTTCTCTCTGGGCAGTTCTGGGATCTTTATTCCCACTATTACATTTAACGATGATATTTTTTGGACCGTTTATCCTTTTTAATCTGGAAACTGGCATCCTAATGTACTGAAACCATCTCTTGTATTTTTTCCTCTTTGTTTTCTCATTCTTCATGTGTCAAACCTCCAGAAATGATTCTCTTGATTTGTTTTAGTTTCTGTTGTTCATCTCTGTTTGTTTGTTTGTTTTTTATTTGAATGCGATAAACAATATGGGTTTTTTTTTCCCATCTGTGTCTTGAAATTCATCTAACTGAACTTGGGATTTCAGCCTTCACGCAAATACTTTCTGAGACGGTTTCTTATTCTCTGTTCCCTTTTTGCGACGTCCTTTCCATGAGTCCATGGGCCCCTCTCTCTAAGGACAGCAGGGTTTCAGAGTTTCGTCACATTCCTGCCTTATCTCCAACCCTCTGAACCCCTCTTTTCTGCTTAGTTTGCGTTGATCTGACTCCTCAGAAGCTCTCCTCAAATGTCCGACGTCCCTTTATTGTCCATTCATATTTAAGAAAGAGGCACTGAACATCCTAGGAGGTTTTGGGAGGGAGTGAGCCTGGTCCGCTGGTCAGCCTCACTGAAGGATGGTCAGACAGCTGTCTGGGCTTTGTTGTTTTTTTTTGGCGGGGTGGCAGGGAGGCTTGTTCCGCAGTGTCATTATCTGTATGTTTTTCTCTAAAGCCATTCATCTCTAAAAAAAAAAAAAAAAACTTCCGACCTCCTGCCTGAGGGCAGCACCATCAAGGCGAGCGGGCACAGGAGGCCGGGCTTGTGTGGCAGGTAGGCATTCAGCGTTTGGGCTTTCACGTAGCCCCTTTCCCTGCCTACCTCTGTGCCTGGCGTGCCCAGGCCAGAAAACGTTCTCCTTCCATTTTCATACAGAATAAAGCCCCAGTCCTGAGCTGGGGCTGGGGAAGAAGAGTCACTTGGGGGTATTGATTGGGTGAGGCACTTATCCTGGGGGACTCGCTACCCCTCAGCCAAACTTCCCTTCACGGACCTAAAGGCACAAGAGAAGCTCTGTCCCCTCCAAGTTCAGTCTGCTCAGGGGAGATGGCAATGAACCTGAAACTGTGCATAAATCAGTGTGTTCCAAGGTGGAAACGCAGTAGAAGCAAGATAAAGGGGATGGGAAGTGCCATGGCTGGGGGGTAGGGGGCAGTGGTGGACTGTACAGTAATTTATTTAACATTTAACTTCAAACTTACGGAAAAGTTGCAAGAATAAGAATAGTGCATAGAATACTCTATACACTTAAGCCAGGTTTACTATTGTTAATATTTAACCTCATTTTCTCTGCCTCTCCCCCACTCCCACGAGGGCGGTAGGGAGAGCAAGTGTGTACACAGTTAGCACTCATCTGTGGGTTCTGCATCCATGGATTCAACCAACAGTGGATCAAAAATATGCGGAAAAAAAATACTCCAGAGAGTTGACCCCTAAACAATACAGTATAACAACTATGCATTTGGCATTTACATTGTGTTAAGCATAAGTAATGTAGAGATGATGTAAACTGGGGGGTAGGGGGAGTGTATTCTGCTGGAGTCCCTACCTCATCTTGGTTATTTCGTAGCCACATCTAAGTTTTCTCATCTATGGGATGAAGAAGCTTACTTGGCATGGTTGTTACATGCATTGAATGAGAAATGTATGTAAAGTGCATCAGTGTAGTTCCGAGAAGATAGTAAACTGTCACTACTGCCGTTATTCCAAGCACATCCCTACTCTGGGGCATTTTCTTGTCTTGTTGACGGATGAAATTGTTAAGGCAGAATATAGGATCTCAAAAAGCAAGCTGTTGACCATTAAAATAGAATTGTGTTTGCAATTATGAACTGCATGCATATGATTAAATAAACTGAGTAGTCTTATCCTAACAAGAAAAAAAATGTGGCCTTACTAGAGAAAAGAAAAACTAAACTAGGATTACTTCTAGGTCTATGCTTTGACTAATAGCGGCTGTATCTTTGGAAGCTGTCTGGTTTACATTGCATGTTCTCTAACATGTCTTAACAATGTTAGCAATCATGTAAAAGGAAAAACCGTGTGCTGTGTTTTCTGGTTTTCAACTTGTGCCGTGGGGAAGCACCCAGCCATTACTGCAGCAGGTGGCCAGCTACTCGAGACGTCGAAGCTCTGTTTATCATGGCTCCATAACATAGGCTTCGCCGCTGCACCCCGGAAAAATGGATGCATATGTAATACATTATCTGACAAGTAAAGTTTATGGATGGTCTTTTAGATTTTCCTCTTTGGTGGTTTTTTTTAATGCCTATTTAATAAAACAGGTTGCACATAAATCACACCTGAACATCACACCCTTTACCTTATGGCTATTCTTTAAATTGTTTCTTAACTTCCTTTCTGAAACTGATTAAAAATAATAATAAATTCAGGAAAAAATAAACATCATAGTGCTGTCTCTAGTCCCCAAGAAGGTGCCCTCTATAAAAAGCCCCTGCGTGTGTATTTACTTTCCTGTGCTATTCAAGAAAACATGGCTGTACTTCATTATCAGAAGTTGACCCTGGTAGATTTCAGATGAGAATGTGAAATATAAGAAAATGTTTCCTTAGAGTAGAATGAGTTGGCCAGCCTCGCAGTTCTTTCTTTAATGAGACAGCAACATAAGAAAACGTTTCTCCTGTACACAGATTTGGAACCCTTCTCTGTGCAGCTGTGTTATAAAATTGGGTATACACTTCCGTGACCTCCGTGATTTTTTTGGCCAATAGGTTGCTATATGAAGAAAAGAAATTTTTATTACTATGACTTATCCTATCAAATTTGGACTATAAATTTCACTGAAATTATTATGAGATCTAGGAAGAGTATAAGTTTCACCCAACAGGCAGTGACTGTTGTTCTCCAAAGACAAAAGAGGAAAACCAGTCTCATCGACTAAACGTGAATCGTGATAAACAGTGTTTGGTCTGCTTATGTTTCTGAGAGGCAATGGTGCATTCAGAGTGCATATTAGAACTTCCTCGTTGCCTCGGTGCATTCCCATGATTTCAGAGTGCACTTTAATTCTCAATTTGTGGTTGATAGAGATCAACCAGATGTAACCCTGTAGTTGCTCATGTATTTTTTGGAGTTCCCCCTGCATGCAGTTTTGTTTCACATGGGTCACAGTAATGGATCATTTATACACAGTAATGGATTGCTTCCTCTTTCTGCCAGCTGATTTGATCAGTCTGAAGTTCCTTATTTACTGTGGGTCACATAACTAGTATGGAATCGGTATGGTACATTTATTAGTATGACAGTAACTGTATTAACCATTTATGTTCTCTAAATCATTGAGGATATTTTAATAAATACCAGAAAGCCTTATTTTGAAGTGAATAAACTTGAAACTAAATTGAGCAATGGCTAAATCACCAGACTTTTTGGAAAATAGACCATTTTCCGTAGTTGATTTTTCTGGTTAACTGTGGATTGTCCATAGTGGGGCTGGGGTGGGAAGCAAAACATTTATTTCTAACTTTCTCATTTACAATATTTGTAATGTGTTTTAGCATATTTTTCTGCTTTCATAAACAGAGTACAACAGTTTATTTTCCTAATGAAGAATTTGTAGCACAAGAGTCCTCATGTTAGTCATGTTAGTTCAAAGACAGAGATTGTCAGGTTATATAAAAAGTCTAACTATTCTAAATTTAAGGTTATGGAAAGGCAGGAAGTAAAAGGAGGGAAAGTTAATACCTTACAAATTCTAACCGAGAGAAAGCTGGTCGCTCTGTGACTAGCAAACAGAGTAAGGGCTAAAGGAAAAGCATCCCAACAGATGAAGAGAGTCCCTCTAGGTGTCGAAGGCTTCCTCTCTCGGGCAGTGACGGTCGGTATCGGAAAGGAAAGCGGTAGTGCCAGATGGGGGCAGAGGTTGGATGTAACAGCAGGATATTATAAATTAACGTTATGCCATTAAATTTGGAAGCTTAAATGAAATGGACAAGTCCCTAGAGAAAGAATGTCAAAGCAAATGCAAGAAGAAATAGAGAGCCTGAATGAATGGTTCTAAGCCCTTGAAGAAAATGAAGCAATCAGTGGTCAAAACATTCTTTTTTTTTTTTTTTTTTTTAAACATTCTTAAAATAAAACTCCAGGCTTCGCTGGTGAGTTCTATCAAATATTTAGAAAATAAGTCATTCCATTATTTTTTAAAATCCTCTAGATAATGGAGGAGGAGAATAATGGAGAAGGAGAACATACTCTTAAACTCAGTTTTCTCAAAGTAGCAAAACCTTTATTTATTTCCAAATCTAGAAAAAAAGTAATATGAGAAAGTCACCAGCCAGCCTCACTTACCAACGCGCAAAAGCCCTGTACCAAATATTGGAAAGCCAAGAACAGTAACATACAGCAAAGGGTGGCGAGGGTGGTGGGTTTACGCCAAGAATGGAAAGTCAGTTTCACATTAGAAAGTCAGTTGATAATAAATAAAAGAAGAAAAATCCACAACCATTCTCAATAGGTATAGAAAAGATATTTAATAAGATTCAGTATCCATTTATGATTTTAAAAAGCAATTAGCAAACTACAAATAGAAGAAATTTTTTTAACCTTATAAAGCATGTCTCTAGAAAACCTTCAGCACACATCAGGCCTTCTGGTGACTGTACTGAAATTACGTTTGAATTCAGGAGCAAGATTTATTTCTATTGAGCATTATATTCAGGCTTTGGCTAACTCAATAAAGTGAGAAAAAATGAGAGATACAGGGATTTGAAAGGAAAAAAACAACTCTATTTGTGTACGATAAAAGTATATACTTAGAAAATCCAAAAGAATCTGCAGACAAGTTATTAGAACTCATGAAGGACCTTAGTAAGTTTACTGGACACAGAATCAACAAGCAGATATCTTTCATGTCACATAAGCAACAACCATTTAGAAAATGAAATTTTTAAAATATTCTATTTACAAAAGTATAAAAAGGATAAGTGCCTAATTATCCGACAAAAACTGTACATGATGACTACCTGTAAAGTGTATAAAACGTTTTTATAGACACTAAAGATTTACAATGGAAGGAGAACTATGCCATGTTTGTGGGTTGGAAAACTCAATATTGTAAAGATATTACCTCTCTTCAAATTAATTTATAAATTTAGTACAGTCTCAATCAAAATCTCAGAAAGATATTTGTGGAACTTGAAGAGCTAATTCCAAAAAAGTGATGGATATGCAGAGATCCAAAATACCCAAGGCATTTTTTAAGAACAAGATAGGGGTGTAACTGACTCTCCCAAGTGTCAAGCGTGTTATAAACCCGTAGTAAATAAGCCGCTGTGCTCTCCGCCGAGTTAGGGAAGTAGACCGGTGGAGAGGATCAGAGCCCGGAAAAGGACCCCATACCCAGCGTTCACAACACAAGTGTCTCTGCAGAAACGCAGGGAAGGGCGGCCTCTGCACTTAATAGCGCCGGGACAATGGGGTTTCCAGATGGAAAAAAATTGTGTTTGACCCATATTTCACACCACACGTAAAAATTCATCGCAGGTAGACTGTGAACCTGGATGTGAAAGACTAGACCATAGAGCTTTCAGAGGTATTATGGAAAACACTGGCTGCCAGAGGGCCTGCCGGGGCTGGGAGCTGTGACCAACCTGGCTTCTTTACCGTAGCACGTCGTCGGTCCAGGCGGGACAGAGGCTCAGCCGGACCTGAGAAGTCCGTTTCTCCGTCATTGCCTCTGCCACTGCTGCAGCTGCCATCAGGAAACCTGTTCTCGTCCATGAGGGAGGACCCTTCCTGTGGGCTCTGGAGGGTAGCTCCTTCTTAGCCCTGCAGCCGGGAGGCCTCAGCTGTGGTCTCAGAGAAACCCCACCTCTCTCCACACCAAAGATTGCTTTTTGTGAATCCAGCCTTGTTTTAAATCTCTCAGGTTTTGTTAAGTCCGGTAACACAGGAGTGAAAAGACATGATACTAGAACTACCCTAAAGATAGTGGAAGAATTGTGAATTTGAAGGTGCAGAATCATGCTCGCTTTGGGAGCACATACCCTGAAGGTGCAGGATCGATGCTTAAGTGTAGCACCACTCCAGATGCCGAAAAGTTTTTCACTGTTTCTGCCGCTCGTGTCCGTAAAGCACACTGCCTGATAGCCAAGTGAAACGCCAGCTCCCCGGAGTGAACTGCTAACATTAGACAATGCAATAAAAAGTTACTCTCTGTGAGCTCCAGGCACCCCCACTAACGGGGTTGTACTTTAAAGATGGAAGAGGAAAGTGTAATGGTTAATGCTGTGTTTAAGAGTTCCTTTTGATCCCTGTCTTCAGACCTGGAATTGTTAGACTTCTCACGATTCGCCACTCGGAAGGACATATGTCACATCTCTGAGACAGCAGTCACGTTTGACTTTGAGCCATTCAGAGAAGTCCTGAAGAACACCTTTGGTGCAAAGAGAAGCAGTGGCATGCCCACTGCATATCGAACACGAGACTGGAGAGAACTGGACACGGAGAAAGCTGTTAGGCTCTTTACCTGCGCTTCCCGCCACTGAAGATAGGTGTCGGAACGGTGCCTGTGCTCCCCACTCTGCTTGCCCTGTGTCGCACTGGGAGTGCCGTGTGTTATGCGAGAAGGGGACAAAGCGACCAGATACCGGAAGAGCCCCGGGGTTCCAGAGCCGACGTCATCCCTTCTCCATCTGTGTTTGAGTGCATGGGGATGGAACTCCCACTGCGAGTGACTCCTTTCACCGACTTTTCCTGTCTAGGGATACTTCCTACAGATCTCTTAACCTTAGTCCAAATCTTTCTTTTAATCTTTATATAGTCGGAGAAAAATCTGTATACAGTTGAGTCTTGACCAGTACAGCTTTGTACTGCATGGGTTCACTTATACATGGATTTTTTCCAATGAATATATAGTCGGCCCTCTGGATCCCCATGTTTCACATCCAAGGCTACAGCTGACCGTGGACAAAAACTGTTGTTCTGGTGTACTCTTGGGAATCCTTGGATGTGGAGAGCTGACAGTGGGCATCCAGCGGTGTCCACGCTGCGCCCCAACACAAAATCATAACTTTGCTTAGAACATGAGATTTTTTTGTGTGATTATGTGTCACAATGTATGTAATGTGTGGCCCAGGACAACTCTTCTTCTTCCAGTGTGGCCCAGAGATGCCAAAAGGTTGGATACTCTTCTTATACCGTTTTATGTAAGGGACTTGAGAATCTGCAGAATTTTGGTATCCATGGGGATTCTGGGACCAATTCCCTTTGGATAACAAGGAATGATGGAGTTTTTAGTCAGTAGTCATACGCAGACTTTTGGCTGAATGGGGGGGAGGCACGCCAAAGCCCCATGTTGTTCAAGGGTCACCTGTGTATGGCATTTGTGTAGACCCATTGCAGTCCAGGCAGCCGGCTCTGACTAGAAGAGGATTCTGGATCAGCCCTGGCGTCCTGGAGCTGAGATCATACAGATACCCAAGAGTGCCTCATGAGGCCTTACTAAGCACCATCTGTACATCCAGCATCTCTGCTTCGTACTTGAGATGCCAAGGTGGAGAAACTCCTGTATTCTGGCTGAAACCCTGCATTCATTCAAAAAGCAAACTATGAGCATTTTGCAATCTGTTGTTGCCAAGCCAGGATTTTAAAAATCATCTGAAAAGGCTGTGGCCCCTGCTCCCGAAGAATGTCTTTCATTCCCCATCAAAGCCACAGAGGTATTCAGGGAACAGGTCATTCTTACTTATGTAACAGAGGAGGAGGTCTAGTAGAGGTCAAATTATTGTGACCAAAAAAGAAACAACTAGAATATCTGTCACTGTTGAGAGCAAAGGAAAAGTCTACAGGAAATGGCAGAACGTTTCGCTGACAGATATGACCAAGGAAAAACAAGAAGGTACAGCTAGAAAGAAAAGAGTCTTGCACAGTTTCCCCTCAAATCCCTTTTCTCATTAATAAGAGCAGCATGAAGGCAGAATTACAAGTGCTACCTGATCAAGTTCAACATTTGGGCGACGCCATCAAACAGGTTACAGTGAAAAAGGACGAGGAGACCGAGTCTACAAAAACCCACCTTTACTCTCAGGTCCTGATGGGGAAAGTGCATTCAGCCCATTCAGCGGGAGGAATGTGAATATGTAAGGGAAATGGCAAATCACTGATGCCTGAAATCACAGGAACAGACTCACGCTGAAGTTAAACACAAACGAAGGCTTAAACCCACATTGTAGAACAGATAAGAGGTAGCACTATCTGATTTCTAAAACATTTTGAGTGAAAAAATATCTTTATGATTTGAGGTTAAAGAAGAATTTCTTGAATGAGGCACAAAGGGCAATAACTATAAAGGAAAAAACTGTTAAACTCAACTACATCGAACTTAAGAACTTACCTCCATTATGAAAAAAGTCTAATAAGAGTTCTACAGGCAAGCCAAGGACTGCCACGAGATAAAGGACTGGTATGCAGAATAAAAAACAACTCCTCTGAATCAATAAGAAAAAAAAAAGACAGGCAACATAATTAAAAAATGTGTAAGAGACTTGCATAAGCACCCAGAGGATATAGAAAATGTCCAATCAACATATACAAGCTATTTAACAAGTTAAAGCCACAGGGAAATACACCAGGTTAGTCATCATTACAAAGTTCGCCAGTGCCAGGTGTGATGAAGACAGGTAAAGACATGAGCTCTCATGTCTGCCGTTATGGGGGTAAATTGCTACAGCTACTTTGGACAGCTGTTTGGGTTATCTACTGAGGCTGAACATGTGGATACCGTGTTTCTACTTTGAGCTGATATAGTCAACAGAAATACATGCACACGTGCACCGAGAAACATGTATAAAAATGTTCATAGCAACATATTTACAATATATCTGGACTGAAAACAACCCAAGTATCTATCAGTAAAATAAATCAGTTAAGGTATGTTCATACCATTGAAAAGTATATTGCAAAGATTATCTGTCGCTACACATATCAACATGGATGAATCTTACAGACAATGTTGAGTCAAGGAAGTAAAATGTGAAAACATACTGCATGATTGCATTCATACAAATTTCATTAACAGAAAGAAGTTAACTAGAGTATTAAGGGATGTGTATTAGTCTGCTGGAACTGCCATAACAAAATGCCACAGACTGTGTGGCTTAAACAACTGACATTGTTCTTTCTGGAGAATGGACGTCCAAGATCAGCATGCCAATATGGTTAGTTTCCCATGAGACTTCTTCCTGGCTTGTGGAGGGCCACCCGCCCCCCACCAGTGTTCACCAGACCACCAGATCTCTTCACGTATGCTCGGGAAGAGAGAGCAAGCTCTCTGATCCTATCAGCCCACCCTTACGACCTCATTTGACCTTAATTATCTGTCTCCACTTACAGTCACATTGGAGCCCTGGCCAGGTAGCTCAGTTGGTTAGAATGTCGTCCAGATGCACAAGGTTGTGGGTTTGATCTCCAGTCAGGGCCCGTACAAGAAGCAACCAGTAAATCGATGTTTCTCTCTCTCTCTCCCCCACCCTTCCCTCTCTCTCTCAAAAAAAAAATTAATAAATAAAAAACATCCATTTAGATACGGTCACATTGGAAGTTAGAGCTTCAACATGTCAATTTGGGGGAGACACAATTCATTCTGCGGTCGGTTGGAAAGTACTAATGTAAAGCAAAGCAAGGAAGTGACTATAATATCGAGGGGTGGTAAGCACTGATATAGAGCAGAGTAAGGCGGGCAGGACGGACTTGTGACCTGCTGGCTGTGTTTTGTGTCTTGACTCACATCACTTCAGTTTATAAACTATTTGTTAAATGTCCCATTTAAATCTTGTATACTTTTCAGTATGTGATACTTAACAATTTTAATTTTAAACAGTGAAACCATTGCATTCATTCTCATTTCCTCTTCTGCAGTCTGTGAACATCGACCATCCAGGCCATTTTTGTTACTCTGTTACTACTTCCATTCCCCATGGAAATTATTTGTATATGTGAATCATTTAAATATTAATACGCTAAACAATGGTAAATTTTAAAATGTTTAGCAATGCTCCTTTTTCTCCTGGAGTATTATTAAAATTCATTTCCTTATATTCTGAGAAATTGAGTTGAGATTATATTTTTGTCCTTAAACATTTTCCCATGAGGAAGAGATTTCCAGCCTCACTTGTCCTTGGCCTAGTGAAGAATATCCTTGGTTGGTAGGGTTAAGGAATACAGGAGCATTTTAAAAGTGGACTGTCTCCCAATATAATAAATTTTTTCAAATGCTGACTAGAAATAGAGTTTTTATGTGGCTCTACTTCTGATTTCATTAGTGAAATCAAGTTGTTATAACTATTGAAATGGTATATTAATTTCTACTTTCATCCGTCCTTCAAAGGAATTATGAGTTGCTGTCACAATCAAGAAGTTACCCAGGAATCTGGTTTCCTTCTCACCCTGAAAATTAACCCCAGCGATTCAGGGGGCATCCTTCTATCCCACCCAGATTGGCTGTGGGCTGAGACAACAGTGGGTGGTGATTCCTAGTCTGAACAGATCTTTAGACGTATTCCCAAACACAGGCATTTGCCAATACTATATAGAAGAAATGGTGAAGCAGTAGGTTATCCCTTAAGAAACTTCTCATCAAAATATGCTTTCTCTTTGTAGATAATTCGCTCCTGTCTGCTCTTCCCAACAATTGAGCGAATGTCCGAGACGCCCAATGGCAGGATCGCCACCCCACTCCTGTGCTGGCTTCGATATGCTCTCTATGCTTCTGGCTACCTGTTCCTTAAACCATGTCCGGAGAAAATCAAGTCCTGGTTAATCAGAATCATCCTTCAGAGGATGAACTTGCAGAATGAATTTTCAATCCTGAGTGTGTTGGAGCCATTCTGCCTGGGTGAGTAAGCATGTTCAAACACGCATGGGTTGTACTCTTCTGTCAGAGAGTGTTAGGAGAATAATCTCAGACAGTGGGCGAATAGCAACCAAGGAGTTATTTGTTGGATTCTTTCCTTCTAAAAGTTTAAAACGAGAGATAAAATGAGAATAGAGTGGGGGGAGTTTTGTTTGACATATAGAAAAGTTTCTCCACGCTTTACTTTTAAACCTTATCCTACTACTTCACCCCTCTAGATGCAGAAAGGTGAGAGGAACTCATGCATGCATAGCATACACGGGATCCTTGCAGGAACCCAGGGTGTGCCCTGTAGTCCAGTGTGAGAACTTTGCAAAACCAGCCCCAGCGAACCAGGCCCACCATTCCCATAGAGTGAACAGGCTCTGCTTTTACTTTCCTCCTGAAGTGGTTTTGGAAGGGGTTAAATTTCAAAAGTAATAAATAATAGACATGGTCATATAACACGGGTAATATCACTGCTTTGCTGATTCTGTTTTCTATATGTGCCAGGATATGTTTCTGTTCCTTTACTTTTGGCTTCAAATGATGTTTTTTAATGTAACCTATCTTTTTAGTTAATATTAATTTAAACTGTATTTATAAATGATTTTCATAACATAATCCTACCTTCTTAATCTATAAGATGGGTATAATAATGTCCCATACTTCAAGAGATTATTCTAGGATAAATATAATATATGGAAATTGTCTGTCTGCAATTTTATTTATAAAAGGCCTTCAATGAATAATATAACAACAGTTGCAGTAGTAGCTAAGGACATCATTCTAAGATTTTACCTGTATTTCTCAGAACTAATGAGGTTTAGTTTTTGATACTGTTCCCATTTTACAGGTGAAGATACTGAGGTACTTAAAAGTCATGTCTCTGTACATAACAGAATTGCAAATATTTGCCCAGAGTCACACAGCTAAGTGGGTAGTGTTCAAACTCAGGCCATCGGCCACTGTGCTAAGCTTCCTTTTACCATAGCTACTCCATTTTCTCTCTGCCCCAGCTAACCAGAAAGGCAGGACTCCAGAATAAAGTGTGTCACGCTCACCTGCACTGCGTGCCATGAGATCACGTGCATAGTGAGTCCAGACACAAGTCATGCCCTCCCTGCTTTACACTTGTACAGCCTACACACTGTGTGGGAGGTGCTTTTCCAAATATGTAGCAGGAAATGGTCATCACAAATAGAAATGCAATACATTTTCTGTGTTGGTGGACTTTTTTCCCTTCCACGTTCTACCCAACCCCTATTCTTTATTCTAGCTTAGCGTAGCAGGGGAAGAAGATAAGATGGTGAGAAGGGATGCAAGGTTCGGGACAGTCACAGAAATCACCAAACATTGAAGTTGCAGGTGTCCCTGAAAGACCTTCTGGTCTTGCCCCTCGTGTTTCCCTCCTATCATGGTGAAGAAAGAGGTGGCCTAGTAAGTGACAATGGCACTCACTGCAAGTTAGGAGCCCTCGACTCTCCTTTGGCTTTGCCCCAGGCCTACTCTGTGGCCTTGATGTAGTCCTTTCCCCTTTCTGGTTCTTGGTCATCGGTCAGGTCAGGAATAGACTCGATGATCTCTGAGAGCCAATACACCATTGGAAAGTGTTTGAGAACAAGCAGAAATCACTTGAAACCAGAAGAGGATTTTCACTTAAACCAACAACAACAAAAGCATCGCTGCTCCAATGTTGGTCTTTTGTAAAGCTGAAGTGGCACAACGTGACCTTTTGGAAAGCAGGAGGTACTCCTCACTCCGTGCCATTTGGCTTAGGAAAGGGTCCGTAGGAACGCTCTGCTCTCCGACAGGAGGGGAAGCCTTTCAGATAGTAGACTTCAGAACAAAGGAAATTGCAGACAGAGAGGCACATTACATAATAGTAACAAAAGGGTCACTCTGCCAGGGAGACACAGCACTCCTAAGTGTGTATACACCAGACAGGACGGCTGCAAAATATCTGAAGCACAAGCCGTCAGAACTGACAGCAGTAAGGAACGAATCTGCAAATACGTAGAGTTGGGTACTTAATACCCCTCTCTCAGCAACTGATGGAGCAAGGCAGAAACTGAACGAGGATATAGAAGAATGCAATAATATTATCAACAGGATATAATAGACATTTATAGAACTCTCTACCCAAAACATCTGGGTTTCTGATAGGCATTAGATAGGCAACTACCTGAACTTTCCTATGCCTCCTTAGAAATAGTTTCTAAACCCAAATCTGGACAGGGGTGTAAGAAAGTTTTATTTGTTTTTCTATTTGTATTTAATGACCTATACACAGTCATCTGTCATCACGGGGTTGGTTCTGGGACCCCTCCACCGTGGATGCCAACATTTCCGATGCTATAGTCCCTTACATAACATGGTAGGCACACAGTGAGTACAGATCGTGCACACAGTGAGTATACAGATCGTGTGTCACAGACATCTACAGTTGAAACCTATATAATCTGAATAAACAATATCACCCCAAGAAATTTAATTAAGAAAAAAGAAAATGGGGTGGTATTTGCATATGACCTCCGTTTGCACAGAAGCTACAGTGCGGTGTGCGTACACACTTCATTCGACTGGATTCAGCACATGGCAAATTCAAGTTTTGCATTTTGGAACTTTTTGTGATTTTTTAAAAGTATTTTCCATTCAAGCCTGGTTGAAACCACAGATGTGAAACCTGTGGATACAGAGGGCCGACTATAATACGTTATATATGACAAATAAATGCTTAATGTTTTTAAAACAGGTAATTATTAAAGGTGTTTTCCAGTGTTTCTATATCAGAATTATAAACACCCTCCTCCACCCTTCCTAAGCTGCACTTGAGAGAAAGAAATCCTCCTTTAGGCCGCAGTGACTGACTCCTGCATCTTCAGCAGCACCAAGTGCAGGCATCAAGGAGCAAGGCAATTTGGACGCAGGACACCTTCCTCCCTGTGATGCAGGGCAATCACTGTGTTCACTGTTGCTTGGAAAGCCCTGGGACCCGTTTCCCACAAGCCACATAGAGACATACTCTGTGCAAACCTGACTCTAAACCACACTGAACGCTCAGCCACATCACTTCATCGCTGTTCCAAACAGCCAACTTGTAAACACTGTGTGGCACACTGTCCTCCTACTTTCGACATCTCTCCCTGCTCTGATTTCCTCTTCTCTTCATTCTGGATCTGGCCTTCTGATGTCCAAGTAACCGGTACTTTGGTGGTCTCTGGTTTGGGTTTTTTTTCCCCTTTATCCATTCAGTCTACATGATCTTGATTGGGTAAAGAGAAAGGGGGCAGGTGTGCCTTCCTTTTTTTTTATGGTTCTTGATTCGGTCTCCTAGTAGTGACGTTCAGATGATCCTTACCCAGGTGTGTCCTTTATCCTAGCCAGCCTCTTCCCACCTGTGCCCTTTGAGTCCCCGTCACCCTCGCCTCCTCTTGCAACAACTACCACAGAAGCCACCTCTGCCCAGGCCTGCCCTGGCCATCCCTTAGTGATTCCTGTTGCCTTGCTTACTGCACATAGAAGGTCCCAGCTGAGAGAAAGCAGCACTCATAAGACACTGGTCCTTGCAGATGATTGGTGGGCTCTTCCCGAGCTTACATCCCATGAGGGGTGAAGTTCATCACTATTCAGACAAGCCACTTGAGTCGGTGGCGTGGTTTTCAGGTTACACAGAGGGGTTATCAAGAGAAAGAGAGACCAGGTCCCAGATCATTCTCAGGGGCCATTCTCTCTGTGCCTTCCATACATTTCCCCTTTAGACCTGCTTCTCTGTGGCCTGACTGTCACCCAGACAATGACCTTCAATGTGCCAGCTTGACTTGTAGGCCTTGCGATGTTTGCACATTATGTAATGTCTGTGCTTCAGCAGAAATCTTACGGAAACAGATGGAGGAAGTCTGCGAGTCCAAGTGGTGCATAATAAATCCTGCCCTATCTAGAAACTGGGCTTCTGTGTCCTGGGTTCATACACAGATTCTTGTTGTTGTTGCAAGGTCTGAAAAATTCAAGGAACCAAAATACTCAAGTATTTCGAACGCCGTCGCCCCTGCCCACAGGCCAAGTCTCTGTGCCTTTGCCTCCTTCGCCAGGCTGAGTGGCGAACCCTCGTTCCCGGCCAGCGTTCAGGGACCAGCAGCCCTCACTCAGGGGGCGTCCCTCAGCATCTTCCCTTAGTGCTCATCCGTTCCACCCACGTAGGAACTACATTGTTTTAAGTGTTCTTTTAAAAGAAAATATGTAAGTTTTTTTACTTTAATTCTGGAATGTTTTCTCCTACATATTTTCTTTAGAATAGATGTTCTGTTTCATGAGAAATAGACTTTTCACTGAGACAGCTAAATTGAATTTTCTGATCAAAGCTAAAAGCAAATATAATTTGGCTTAGCAGTTTCACAGGTCAAGATAATTAACTTTAAAAAATATTCTAGGGCCTTTCCATTAGTTAGGCCAGAGTGATGTGATGTTTTAATGCTCTTCAGCCACCTAACTAGAAAAACAGTGCCGAGACAAAGGCCCTTCCTGGTGGTTGCCTTACTCTGCTGCATATATTCTTGTAAAAGAAACTCTCATAGTATTTCCTTAATCAATGCAAAAATAGCCTTTGAAAACACATATGACATGAAAAACACTGTTCACTGGGCTTCACTAAGGAATCACACACTTCTTCTCAGAATACGTCTAACTCAGTCCCAGAACACTTTTCTGGGTAAGACAGAACTAGACTCCCGTGTCCCCTGGTCTGTCACTGTGGGTGCAGCTTGGGGAGATCCACGTGCAAACGCCAGCTGCAACTCTGTGGGTTTGCGGGCCCTCCTTGCACAGGGGCCCCGCTCATCTTCTCCGTGTCGTTCCAGTTTTAGTACATGTGCTGCCGAAGCAAGCACACCAGTTGCAGCTTCGCTGGTTCGTGGACATTTAGCCTAAAATTCTGCAGTGAAGAAAAGGGGTTTTACGTGGTTGTGTGGTTAGTGTTGGGGATGTAAGGCTGAAGGTGACCAGGTGTGGTACTGGAATGCCATCTCTGTTTTAGAATTAAGTGACAAGATTTTTCTATTTTTTTCTAAAGAAAATTTTACATTGATACATATTTAAATTATCCACCACTCTAAAAAAATGTATAATTCTTCTAAAATTATACACTTCGAGTTGTGTTGTGTACTTTGGTGAACGTATTATCGCAAAGATAAGATTATCTGTTTGCAAACCAAGTGGATGATCATAATAACCACATTCTTAGTTTATGGAGAAATGCATACTACATTGTGTGAATAATAAACATTCCTCCAAGTTCTGCAGAAATTTTAGAATGGAAGAATTACATTTTTAAGTCTGGTTTTCACATTGCTAAAAGCCACATTTGGCACCATTAGGAAAAGGTTGAAAGCAATCTGGAAAAAATGAAGAACACCAAAGAACTCCCCTGGTGAGAAGACTTCACCTGCACTCCTGTCTCTGGGACTGTCCAGTCTCTCAGTCCTCCAACCCGAGGGTTTCGCTCCCACGCCATCCTACTTGGCTTGCACCTGCCTGACCCCCTGCATTCAGCGACATCTGCCAGCCTCGTGACCAGTCGAAAGATGTGCTAGGAGGGGCTGTCTCTGGGGCCCTCCTTTCCAGTCAGCTCCCACCTCTGCCTGCTCTCACGGAAGTCCTAGTATGTATAGACATGGCATGACACCACGCTTCTCCCCAGACAAGTGCCAGAGTCTGAGAGGAGGTTAAGGACAGCCCCACCCCCTGTGCTCTCACCAGAAACACCCAGGAAGCCCAAAGGCCCCGTCTTTACTTGCTTTAATCTGCTAGGGTAGAGTTTAGCTGTAGATAACAGAAAACTATGACAGTGGCCGGAACAGGAGCCTGTTTTCCTCATGCGCCAGGACTGTAGAGGCACCTAGTCCAGAGTTTGAGAACATCAGAATGGTGCCATCAGGGATGTGGGTCCTTTTGTCCTTTGCATGTAGACCTCCATCCCCAGGCTGTCATCTCATGATCACGTGACGACTTCTGCCCCTCGAGGCCTCAGGTCTGGCCTTCAGCCAGATGAAGGGAAAGGAGGGGAAGCGGAGGGCTTACTCCTGATGGGGCTGTGGCTTGCTTACAAAGAGAAGTCTCCCTCCAGCAACTTCTGCCAGTAGATTATTGGCCAGAACCATGTAGCATCCCCAGCTGCAAGGGATATGAAGTCGTGTGTCTCTACTTTGCCATGTCTCTAGTAGTCGAGAGAATGAGGGTAGGTACATAGTATCTACTACATCCCCACTCCAAGATGGTCCTGGGGCTCATCTTCCATGGACTTAATTATAGCATACCCTACCCATCAAACACCTAGCTAGTTAGCCCCATCCATACTAGTTAACCAGTGACCGAGACAGTTAACTCCATCTTCTCCCCATCATAGCTTAAACCCGCCACAGCCCCACCCCTCCTGGACATGTCTGGGCTTTATAAGCCCCTATAAGACAACCTCATGGGGGTGCAGTGGACTCACGGCAGGCCCTCTCCAGAGCGTATCTGCATACATCCAGCCGCAGCAGGGCGCGTCCCAGTTCCCATGGTCAGTACACTTTTTATTTTAAAGAGAACTTCAAAGAAAATGTTGCTGTTTCACACCTATGTGTGTGCTTACTAATGGCTGTTCTCCCCAGCCACCCTCCCATCATGGAGGTGAATATACCAAACCCTCTTTCTAACCCAACAAATCTTGTAATGAGCATTCTTCAAAGACATTGACTTTTCTTTGTACATGGTTTGAAACTCATGGCATATACTTTGGACAGAGAGAACCTGACAGCCATGTAAGAAAGTCCAAGTGACTAGGAGTCATGTGTCAGTCAGAATAACAATCACATGTCACGCTGCAGTGTGCACACCTACGCGTGATCGACTTCCTGCCTTCAAACTTCACCCAGTTAAGCCGCGCCATCTCCAGCAACTCCCTTTGCTTCAGCACCAGCAGCTCTGTCTCCCCAGCGTAATGGCCAAACCAAACAAATGGGGTGTTCCAGAATCGACACACCACCAAACCAGCGGGAAACTTGGCTTTCTGCCCCCAAGTTCTGCTTCAGAGAGCCGTCCATGTGCCTCCCCAAACCTCCTGTGTTACCGTCCTCTGTGGTTTTCTTCCCTCTGCCTTTCCTCTTGCTGCACTGAGCAGTGCATCATGTGGCCGAGTTTTGGCCAGTGTTAGGCACTGGGGGGCTCTCCCTCTCGCCTGCAACGATTTGTCCCCATGGTAAGCCGATCCCTGCCACCTTGGCCTACCAGTGTCAGTGTGCTCCAGACTCCAGTTCCGGCCTCTGTTGTGATAGCAGCTCTAGCATCACTTAAAAGAAGGCAACAGGCTTTTCTTCCAGACTCCTCGTCCCTTGAAAAACACCAACCAGGCCAGCTTCCGCCCCTGCCCGTTTGTTTCACCGGACAACCTCTGCTGACTCCTGCCGTGAGCCAAGCACGTAGGTGAGCACTGGAGAGAATAATATGTGAAAGGTAGCCCGTCCCTTAAGTTGCTTCCAGCATGGTAGGAGTAGCGAATGTGGAGAATTTTACATAAATTCTAGCATGTAAGGGCTACTAGGAACACAGACGCAGGACGTGAGTGGTACCAGGAGAGGAGAGGTTAGTTCTACCGAGATAAGTACGTGGGGAGAAGATACGTGGAACTGGACTTAAAGATGAGTTGAGATTTTTTTCAGACAAAATGACATCAAGATAGGCAGCTGAGTCAAACAGAAGGTGCCCTTCTTTGGTAGATTATGTGTCCATGGAGAATTCGGTGGTGCCGTTTGACCTGTGAGAAGACTATCCTGCTGATCTCCAACTTCAGCCCTCATGCAGCTGTTCCAGACCCTGAGCCACGCCGCTACGCATTGAAGTCCTAGAGTGATATTTGAACGTTACGCAGATTGCAGAAGATGGCAGCAGTGAATAAAACAGAACATCAGACTCCACAGTGAGACTTTCCAGCACCGGCGTGTAGAGTTGCAATGAAACAAAAGTGAACAGTTGCGATTCTTCTAAACCCTTCTCTTTCTTGCGTGGTCTTGTTCCCTTACCCCTGCTACTAGCTACTTCCTTCACTGCGGTGCTCAAGACTCTGAATTCTGCTCATTTCCAGGAACGCGGCTGATGGTCATTGCCCAGGGCAATGTGTTTTCCCCTTAGGGAATTACGCTGCTATTCGGTATTATTATTTCTGATTGCTGTGTTGTGTCACGAACCTTTCTAAGGAATAAAAAAGATGACTTCTTTGAGGTGGCCACTGGAAAAGCCGACTGGTATTCTACTGTCTTTTGTTTTTAAAAAGTGTACTTAGATGAGCCCCGGCAGTGTGGCTCGGTGGATTGAGCAATGGCCTGCGAACCGAAAGATCGCCGGCTCGAGTCCCAGTCAGGGCCTGGGCTGCGGGCTAGGTCCCCGGCT
Organism: Micronycteris hirsuta; assembly: GCA_004026765.1. Classification (NCBI taxonomy): domain Eukaryota; kingdom Metazoa; phylum Chordata; class Mammalia; order Chiroptera; family Phyllostomidae; genus Micronycteris; species Micronycteris hirsuta. Next base: position 66,008 of record PVJI01006096.1, read on the forward strand.
GGGACCATGTGATTGTATCTCTCACATGTTTCTCTCCTTCCCTCCCTCCCCTCTTTCTAAAAGTTAAACAAATGAAAGCTTTTTTAGAAAAATTTTAAAATGTGCTTAGATGAGCAATTATCAGGGGTGAAAAAAGAGTAGGAATAAAGTTGGGTAAGATACATTGCTTGACAAAAAGTTTACTTTTAAAAATGCAATTCCTTACAAGTTATTTGAATTTTTGAACTTTTTCTAATTCAACAATGACACTGCAGAAAAGAGCTTAAAATGCCAATGTTTGCCTCCATGAATAAGTATCAGGCAAGACTCCCACATAATTCCCCCCCCAGCTCAAGAATCAGCATTGCCTGCATCTCAGAAGCCTCGCTGCTGCCCCTGCATATCCAAAAATCTACTTCTGAGCTCATTCAGGGTATTGGCAAAATCCAGTTCCTGTGGCTGTATGACTGCGGTCCCCATTTCCTGGCCAGCTTTCCCTCGTGGCTCTGAGGTCACTCGGGGGTCCTTTCTACATGTGTTTCATCTTCAAACCCACAATGGCGCATTTCCTCTTTCAGTGCTTTGAATCTCTGACTTCCCCTCCTGTCGACTCAGATTTTGGAGGGCTCTTGGGATTAGGTTAGGCCTGCCAGGACCCTCCCCTTACAGTCATTTCACTGTGTGACGTGCCTGGGTCTGGGAGTAACCTGTTATCAGAGTCACAGGTGCCACCCACACTCAAAGGGGAGGCAATGACAGAAGGGCGAGGAACATCCGTGTCCACCTCGAGTCCGGCCCACCACAGATCACCGTTCTCTGCTCCTCTGAGATGCTGCCTTTGATAAAGATCTGCAGAAATGGGGGCTTCTGATGATTTATCTGTAAAAATCTGGGCTTCTAATCCTTAAATCGTGAAAACACATTGATCAGGAACCGTTGCACACGGCATCTGCCAAGGTGTCTGAGCTCAGGCCGTCATACTGCGGAACTTCGCTGTTGAGAGAGCCCGGGGAGGGTGAGCGGGCTTCCCTCCCAGGACCTGCTCTTGTTTCCAGAGATGCCCCCTGCCTGACGTCAGATAGCCCTTGACCAATAAGCAGGGAAGGCGGTGGCTGGGGGCGGGAATAGGAATTTACTGCAATTGATTCAACAGTTGTGTTAGTCCTGTCTATTCTAAGTGTTTGGCTTTTTTTTTTTTTCCAATTTAGCCAATGCTGCCTACCTTGGGGGCCAAGAAATGATGCAGGTGGTGAAGAGAGACAATGAAATCATAAAGGAACATTTATCCAAGGTAATCACTTTAGTACTGCAAGGAAGTAAGTAGATGGGCAGAAATATTTACTGAACACGGAAGGCTGGAATTGGTTAGAGTCCATTCGCCCCAAGGGTTTGTAGATCCCACATGGAGTTCTACTTCTAGTTAAAATGAATGCTCTCCTTGAATGGTGCAAAGAAACTAAGTAAAGCCGATTGCATAATTTTAATTATTTTTGTTGAGTCGGAATGCACGCTTCTCTCTGGAGCTCTGTCCTGAGACCATTCTCAGTAGTACTTGCAGCGCAAATGAGTTACATGAAAATGTAAGTAAATCACCGGAAAGGAGCAGCTGCTGCTGCAGCCCCGTGACTCTGGGGGCCTGCCCGTCTCCCTCTCCAGAGCAGGAGTGCCCGGCCGCCACCAAAACCAGTTTTCTGTGACAGCAGGTGCAGAAAGGCAAAGACTGGAAGGTGGAGCGTTTGTGACTTCCGCTACAAATGCCGGAGCCTTACACAGACCCGCCGGGAAGCACGACTCGGGCTCTGCGAGGGGACTGTGGGTTCGAATGTGTTTAAGCCCCTTAGAATTCAGGCGGCTCTGGCACTCCCGTGGCACCGTTTGCCCACCTGTCCGTCCCGAGTAGGTTGTTTGTGGCTAGTCTGAATTGGGATGTGCTGTAAGTGTGCAATACACATTGGATTTCAGAAACTTAGGACCAAAAAAGCAAAATATTTTCTTAACATTTTTACATTGATTACATGTTGAAATGATAATGTTTTAAGATGCATTGTCCAGGTGGCTGAGTTGATCTGTACACCAAAGGTTGCAGGTTCAATTTTCAGTCAGGACGTACACCTGAGTTGCGAGTGTGATCCCCGGTCAGGGTGCACACGAGAGGCAGCCAATGGATGTTCCTCTCGCACATCTCTCTCTCTCTCTCTCTCTCTCTCTCTCATCAACAAAACATCCTCAGGTCAGAAATTTTTTTAAAAGGATATATTGGGTCAAGTAACATATATTATTAAAAGTAATTTCATCCATCCTTTATACTTTTTTAATGTAGCTAGTAGACATTTTTAAATTGCATGTGTGCCCCTCTTTCTTTGGACCGTGCTACCTGAGAACTTTGCGGTAGCACCAAACTGTGATGCCGCTGGCAGCACTGGAATGAGCCCTGCTGAGCGGCCAGGAGCCTATAGAGTGTGCTGAGTTTGGGCTCTCTTCGTGAACTTTGAGACATTTGACTTAAACAGGCCTGCAGTGTTAACTCCCCTTTCTATTACCTCCCAACACAGTTAGCTTAAAGCAAGAAGTGTGTGTGTTCTTTAAAACGTATTTTCAGAATATTGATCCATAGGTAGTGGCATCCCTGGGAGAGGACTTTCGAAAGTGCCAGTTTGCGTTGTCTGGGGCCGTAGCGGTCATCCTATTTCTCAAACAGCAGTTGGCTAGAGACCGAACTTTTGGATCCAGAAGGAAACCCCGAAGGACTTTCAACTTTTTTTCAGTGGTTGAAGGATGTGAAAATACAAGAAAAACAGTGTTTTATTTTTCAGTTAAACTAGAAATGAATTTGCTTCAAAAATGCGTTTCAGTTCTCAAGGCTGCAAGTCCATAAAAACAGCTCAACTCCCAGTTAATAATGGGGCTGGCAGAGGCTCACTTCCAAAACTCACACTTGCTGACCGACTGGACCCCTCGCGTGTCCAGGCCCATCCCAGCACCTGGGGGAGCCAGCTGCTGTAAAACGCTGGTCATTCCTGGACTCTGTGTGTATGCTGTGCTCGGAGCGAGGTCAAAGGAAGGTGCTAACTTATTCCTGCCCAAAGTTAAATCCATATGCAGGCATAATCATTCCCAGATAGGGTCTGCTCGCGGCCACTGTGTGTCGGGGCGGTATGTGTACTAAAACTTCTGTGGGAGAAACGTGGGGACAGAATGGTGGACGGCAGACGTTTCAAGGCTAACATCAACAGAGAAATAAACTTTCCAACTCCAGGGAACGACCTTGTTTTATTTTTGAGATAGCATTAAATGTACTTGTAGAATCTGGGAAAGCAGAGCACGGTTTAGTTTATGGGACAAAACCACCTGGCAATTGATCGGTTGTCCTTTGTACCAGCAAAGTTTGCACTCCCCACTAGAATAATGCAACCCCAGTGCCTGAGCGAAGTGAGGTACAGAGACAGGAGCTTTCTGTTTCTGTGATGAAAGAGAGAAGAAACATGCTGTAATTTGATACTGGGGAAAGTTGCATCAGCACATGTTCCCCTCTGCTTGAGAAAATGAGGAAACCCAAGAGGGCACGTGGTTCTAGGAAGATACTGGGCATTGCCTCCCACCTTCCAAATCACCTTGGTAATGAGTCAAACTTGAAAACCACTTCCCAAGATGAGACATGTCCGTTTTGCATGGTCCCGTCAAGGGTACTCTGTCCCATTTCAGAAACTTCATACCTTCCCAGTGTGAAGGGTCTTCGAGCCATACATCCTGTTGCAAAAATCATTCAATGCATCGCAGTTATTCAACATCCAAAATAATTCTGAAAAATGTATCTTTGTGCCATTCGGTCAGAGAGCCACAGGAAAGTTTGTCAAGAAATAGACAAAGGAAGTTCATCTTCCTTCCTTCCTTCCTTCCTTCCTTTTCGCTGGGTCTGGAGACTTAATATACAGCATCAAACAGTGTGTTTACTAGCAGTGCTTCAACACTGCATAAAGTTACCTCCTTTCCTGGAGCAAGTATTTCCAACACATTGTTGTTTCCAGAAAAGTATAATTATGGTCTGTGGCACTGTGGTTGTGTTCTTTCTTCACCTGACTAAACCCTACCTGTCCTTTAAGACTTGGCTCCATCGTCACCTCCAAGAGGCCCCCCCCAGTCTCTGGTGTTGGTTGGATGCCCCTCCCCATGGTTCCCACAGCTCCCCGTGTCAGCTAGACTGTGGCATGCATCTCCCAGGATGGAATGGTCAGCTCCCCGCTCTCACCCACGCTGAGGAGAGGAGCTGGGTTCGTCTCGTCTCAGCAGCCCCAGGGCCCAGCACGATGCGTGACACCCCGTGAGCAGTCGGCGCACGCGCCCCGGCTGCGTGGGCGGGGAGGCCATCAGAGGGAAGCCTCGAAGCCTTCACTGTGCCAGAGATCTCTTTGGCTCTCGTATGTGGTCCCCTTATCTGAATAATATTTTTAAGTGCATAGAATGAATGTATGAGGTTATAAAAAAATTATACTGTAGTTATCAAAATACCTTAAAAACAAATTTGTGATATATATCTATTACATGTACTCCTTTATTAACATATTACATAATGATATAATGGCAGTCAGAATTACTATTGTAAACTTGTAGCGATGAGCTTAAGTTATTTTTTGTCACATCTACAAGTTTACTGTCATTTGAAGATTTCCATAATTTTATAGTGACAAAATATAGGTATGAATACAGGTGTTACCCACTTCTAGCCATTGACCGGCATGGACCTGAGGACCCGCAGAATTGAAGGCGCTGAGTCCTCCTGGGACTTGAGAATGGTGACGGAGGGGTCTGAGGGTATTTCTAGGTGTGAGATTCGGTGACAGTGTGGGGACTCTGGAAGGAGAAGCAAGTTGTGGGAGGTGGTTGAGAAAGTGGTCATTTGTGTACTTTTCCTCAAGATACCTGTGGGACATCAAGTAAGTGGACACAGGTCCTCAGGTAGCCGGATGTGGGGGCGCGCCGCTCGGAAGAGTGGCCAGGGCTGGGTCTGAGCTGGGAGGGGTGAGTGTCTGTCTGCAGCGCTGAGCGTGGGTGATCGTGACCTACGTGAGTGCATCGTACCAGGAGAGAAGAATCTAAAGACTGACTCGGAGACACAGCCGGCCGCAGTTTGAGAGGAAGCAGAGGAGCTAGTGAGTAAAAAGGAAGTGGAGGGGGAGGGGCAGGAATGAGAACCAGGGTGGAATAAACCAGAGTACGAGAGTGCACAGTACATTCTCGCCACCCCTGTCCCGATCCTTCTGGGAGCCTCCGGGTGTGCTGTGCTCTAGGACGCACCTGGCGTGTTTATAGCCAGGAGGAGGTCAGCGGTCCCGTGCTCTGTCGTTCTGAACTGGAAGGGCATGTGTGTCTCGTTCAGAGGAAAGTGAATTACTGTTTGATTTAGAAACTTGAAGTTTTCATTTAAAACTCACTAAGGAGGGAAATTCTAAACTGCCGTGACCATCTTTGGCCTAGGCTTATGGAAACAGCTGGTGTGTGCTACTGCCAGACTGAAGCCGAGCACCGCTCTCAGTCCACAGGGCTCTGAGGCTGTTCCCAGCCGGAACACGGAGGCTCGGCTTCCTGATGACGGTAGGCAGCGTGGGAGGGGGTGCTGCCACGTGGGGATGCCTCTGCCCCCAGAGGGCCCGGCCAGGACGAGAGTGTGGCTTGGGGAAGGGGCAGAGCGTCCCCAGGGATGGAAATCTCTGCTATGATTGTCTTCCCATTCCGCGTAGCCCACCTGAGCCCAGCGGTGCGTGTTGGGTTTGGGAACAAACCTCGTGCCGGTTTGCAGATCCGGGCATGCAAATCCTTCAGACATGCACAGGTCCCGCTTAGCGGAGCGTAAGAAGCGCTCCCTGGGCCCGCTAACCAGGGCTGCCTTTCCGCCAAGCCTCAGTCTGAAACCTATTGTGTTAGTTCTGCCTGTTTAATTTGAAGCCCGTTCCAAATGTCATAATCATCCTGGAAATAGATAGCTTTGTTTTTATCTCAGTTATTTTGACCTAGAGAGCTTCACCGTAGGCACTTGTGTTCTCTAGTTGAGCATGACTGGGGGTAGGGGCTGTATGCTGGGGAGCAGAGTCACGGCCTGCGCCCGAACTCCATGTCTGCCGCTGACTTACTTGCATGACCTTGGTTAAATTACATGACCTCACTGTGCCTCCTTTTTCCATCAATAAAATGGTTTAATAATGGTATATATTCTCATACAGTTGTTCCAAAAATAGAATGCTGTGATTCATATAAATACTATACAAGAGTGTATGGCAGGTACTACGCATTCGGTAAAAGATTACTATTATTAATTAAATCATAGGTATGCCTCTGAGCACTTGAAAAAGAGTACTTGGCTAACACTCCCCCACACACAAGGAGTTTGATGATACTGAATATGTAGCCAAGAGACCCAGGGACACCCCAGTGCCGTTGCGGATCACAGCCTCCACTCCCGCCACATGCCTGGGGGAGCTCCGTGCAGAATCAGCGGTGAGGGAAACCACAATGGCACTCACCTGGACCGGCACCTGGGCCAGGACCCTTGGGCAGAGCACAAACGGGCTGCACCCGGCCATTTCTCTGACTTAGTTAAGCAAGGCCCTTCGGCACGTCTGCCACTCTCCCGGGGAAGATACCAGGCAGAAAGAGACACGGGAGGATAAACTTGCTCCCAAGGCCCCGTCCTCTGCTGCCTCACCAGAGGAGAGTGGGCACCTTGGGTCAGCTTCTCACTCCAGTCCCAGGTAAGCGGTGAGGAAGCTCGTCACTCGGCTCAGGGACTTCCATCTGCAGTGAGTGAGTGGGTCCTGGCCCTTCATACTGGAGTCACAGCGAGAGAGAGAGAGCCCCCTCTGCAGGCCCTTTGATGCATGGTGGTTCCCACCTCGGAAACGTTGTTGGTCAGTAAGCCTCTTGGACCCGCGTCTCCTCCTCCCCCCCATCCCGGGGGTGTCCATTCCCAGCTGCTGCCGTGTGTCTGCAGGGGAGCCAGGCTCCATGATCACAAAGGATTGCGTTTCCTTCCATCGTTAGCCACTTTGTTTAATCTTTGGGGATTTTAATTCTCGTTTTCTTAAGAATGGTAATTGAGCCAGTTTGGGATAAAGGAAGAACGGAAACAAGGTAAATTGGAAAATGAACTTCCTAAACTGTTTCCCTTTCTTTAGCAATTCTTCAAGCTCCTAAAAATGGTTGTTCAGAAAGACTGCTGTGAAACTCTAAAGCCTTGTGACTGCCATCCCTCTGTTCCCTGGAGGACAAGATTTTTAAATAACTGGAAGGAGCCACTTATATTAGAGCAGGTTTCCTTTAAGGTTGCAGGGTGGAGGCTTAAGTGTCTGACTTGGGGAGAGGGGGCCATCACAGTAGCCCCCCGCACTGTTCCTGGGCTCTCCCCTCCGACGAGCGCCCACCAGCTGGTGCCTGAGCCTGGAGAGCTGGAAGGGGATGGAAACAGGGACGGAAGGCAGGGCAGGGAGGTGTAGCTGGGAGGGCGGCTGGCTGCGTGAGCACTAATTTAACTTCTTGGTAAGTAACTGGCTGCTTTATATCTGACCTTTTGCTTCTTGGATTTAAAAAGAAAAAAAATCTGGTCAGGTGGGTGTCCTTTCAGAGAAGGAAGGAAAAAGTGGAGAAAGCAGCCATGACATCATTTTCCTTGAGACCTCAAAGTAAGGCCGAGGATACGTGCCTCCGCCCCAAGGGTCTGCACCCTTGCGCCTTGGTTACATCTCGGTGCTGGCTGGCTCTCCGCTGCCACGCAGGGGACTGTTCAGGGCGCTCCTAAAGAGACCACCACGTAGCCTTAGCTGGTGAGCCCAGTAACATAGCGCCCAGGGAGCTGTGACTCCCAGGGGAATGTTAACAGAGGAAGCCGCACAGCGCCGGGAAAGCGGGGCCTTACCTCTGCTGCTTCCAGAATCCAGGGGCGCATCCTGCGAGCCCATCAGGAAGGGCAGTCACGGTCTCGGAAGCCTGGTGCCTGCCTTCATTTTGGAACATACGCAACCAGGAACACCCAAAGGGCACCGCCGCGCTGGCCTCTGGTCTCGTTTGTGAGTGAGACTTCGTGAGGCTCCTCTGAGTGGTCGCGCGAGATCGGGGCTGCGCGTCACTGTTCACTGGTTGATGACTTCTCCATCCAGCGCCTTTCCCTGCTGTCACCTCAGTGGAGTTCTCTGTGTGTGTCTCCGTGTGTGTGTTTTGGGGCGTGGGGGCAATGAATGATGTATATTTCTCAAAAACCAGTTTAAGGTCACGCGGCTGTTTTTCCCTCTGACCGGGCACAACCCCCACTGCGCAGAAGAATCTACAGATGTCGCCCCCACCATTGCACAGTCTAGATCTAGAGGTCCCTCTGCCTGCCTCGTCCTCACCATTATAATGGCACCACGCTTTCAGAGAGCTCACTAGATGGCCGGTAGCCGGTGTGCTGTGTTTTCTGATGCTCCCCACCACCCCCAGCAGAGCTGTTTCTAGCCCCGCTTCACAGGGAGGCAGCAGGCACAGGGAGGCTCAGTAAGGGCCAAAGGTAATGACGCCAGTGGGTGGCAGAACCGAGATTCCAGTTCTGGTGCCCACGGCTCAGAGCCCAGACTCGCACCCACTGCCCCGCGCTCCCTCCCTGTGACTGCGTGGTGCATTTGCACAGCTCCACAGAGTCGCTCCCCCTGGGCTGTACAGGAAGCCCTCCGCCTGGAGCGCTGCAGCCCCGGAGGCACCAGGTACCACGGGGCTCAGGTCTGCGCCGGGTCAGGAAGCAGACCGCCCGAGACCACTGGCGGCAGTGAGTGCAGTGTGCTGAAGTTCTGGGAAGAACTAGTTTATGCCAACTTGGCTGCACGGCGAATTATATTATAAGAGCGTCTAAAATTCAATTTATCCAGAAAGTTAACAAAAGAAAAGATAAATAAAAAAAAAATTCTGAGACTGTGGAAAACTTTCTTTCATTAGACCTGCAACCCCTATGATGCCTACAGCCCTACTGGAATAGAAGTTGAATAGCAGTGAGGAAGACAAGGATGGTTCTGTCCTGGTTACACTGAGACCTAGGTGCTGTGTAACACAGCGTTAGCACAGGGACCTGGCATATGTGTGCATTTTGAAATGACCCCCACAGTAAGGTTGGTTAACATCTACCGCCTCACAGAGGTACGCATGTTTGTCTTGTGATGAGAGCTTTGAAGATCTGCTCTCTCAACAACTTTCAGATACGCAGGACAGGGTTGTCGACTGCGGTCACCTCCCTGTGCACGGCATTCTCAGGACCCACTTTCCTTGTAACTGGACGTTTGTACGTTTTGACCCATTTCACCCACTGCCCCTCCGGCAGCCACAGATCTGTTCTCTGTTTCCGTGAGTTCACTTTTTTTTTTTTTTTAGATTGCACATATGAGTGAGATCATAGCGTATTTGTCTCTTGCTCTGATTTATTTCACTTAGCATAATGCCCTCAAGGCTCATCCATGTTGTCGCAAATGGCCAAATTTTAAATATATAATCACCAGATAAAGACTGTGTATATGGTTTTTACATGTTAAATATTTTAAGATGTTGCTATATCATGAAAAGTGGTTTTTGTTAGTTCTTAGCAAAATCAAATTCATAAACTTGGGTCACAAGATGGTTTCTAATATTTCTTCTGTTTTTACAATGAAGTTCCTGTTACTAATGCATAAAAGCAGCAACTCAAAGCGTGTGGCGACAAGGCCATGCCGACTCTCAGGGCAGAGCGCGGCTTCCCTGCTGGGGCCCACGCTTCGCTCACACCTGCTCGGCCAGCTGTGTCGAAGGGCTGCTTTGTACACGCCTGTGTTTCCCCCGCTCTGGGGGCTCCTCCCGGGCCCGGCCGCCTCACGTCTGAATCCCAGCCGCGGAACCGACACCAGGTAGGAGATGAGTCCAGAGTCGTTTTTGGTGACTCTGTCAGTTTCGGCAGCAAAAGTGAAAAGAAAATAGAACATGAGACGTGACCAGCGTGGATTCTGTGTGGCGGCAGGCTGCCGCGGTTTGCAGGGACATTTTAGCAGGGACCCGTCTCCCCGGGGGCCCCCTGAGGAGTGAAAGGACAGACACTTCTGAGAGCACAGAGACGGGAGCAACCCTGACCCCACCTCACTGCCGAAAACACAGGAGGGAAGGAAAGGCACCGTCCTGGGAAGTCAGAATCTGGGACTGAGAAGTTAAATCGTGCGCAACAGGGAAATGGAGTCCTCGACGTGGCAGCAATTTGCGAGCCCAGGGTACTTCCGTCCCTATAGTGCGCACTTCTTATCAATCCCCATGCATATCAAAGCAAATGCCATGGAGAAATAACCTACCAAAAATCATTTATTTTCCCGTAAACCTTTGCGTGTAAACATGCTACCGAGAGCCTAAGATTCTTAGGTGACGTCTCCAATATTTTCACAGCAGCCGTCACCCCTGTGGCACACGCGCCCCGGGGAACCGCACAGACTCAGGAGGAGGCCTGAAGCCGAGGCAGCTGGGCGTGTGCCTGTCGTGGCTGCCGTACGCGGTTTCCACAGCCGGTTTAGACCTCCCAGTGTTCAGGGTTTGTGTTTTACCGACGTCGGCCAGCTCGCTGCTAACTGTGAACAGTAGTGAAAGGCCTTGGTGAGGAATGTTGTCTGGAGTTGTAACCCAGCGTTACAACTCACAACATGTTTTAATGTGAGCAAGTTGGTCTCTCTAAGCCTCGGTTTCCTTTTATGTAAAACACCCCAAACATTATTATAAGGACTTAGCGCAGAGCTTAGAGCAGCGCCAGGCCCATCGCTCGTGGGTTTCACCAGTCCGTTACCATTCGTTGTGACTCACTTTTGCATGTCAGCATAATAGTAGCGTACCCTCTTAACCACTGCACTTTGGCGTCCGGCTGTTTCTTCTCTCTACCTCACCTGTCCTCCCCACCCCCACTGCCTCCATACACCCCGTTCTTTTTGGTTTCCTGTTTAAGATTACAGAGGCAGTGTCCTCTGTTCAGATCGATTGCCTGTGACCAGTAATCTCTAGGGAGCAGGAACATCTTGAGCCGGCGTATGCAAAGGCCTGAGAAACAGCCACGTGTTTTACTTGTCAGCCAAGATTTTCATAGAGAGCCCTTCAGTGAATATAGCCTGGAGAAGAACTTGAAAAACAAAAAACAAAAAGACATTACCCCACCAGAACTTAGTCATTTACCCAAACACAGCCAACCGTAAATGGGACTGGTCAAGGAGAATTGAGAAATGAAATCAAACAAACGTATGGGAATCCACGCTCCTCGGTGTTACACTGCCTTGCACGCTGACCTCACTCTGTGTTGAGGCTCCTCGTCCCCGCCGCGGGCAGTGTGTGCCCCGTGACTACTTGGGCACGACTGGTCTCCGGAAACCGGGAGGTGTCCCAGCCTGCAAGTCACATCATTGCTTGTGCTCCACTGGCTGGCACTTCACACCGTGGGGGAGGGGTGGCCTCTCCCCAGCGCTGAGGCTCATCAACCTGGCCCTCACTGGGGACGCTTCAAGCAGTAATTGCATCACGTAAAAGTAAACGGGAAGCTCTCCGTGGAAGCAGTCCGAAGTGTCAGGCAGGAAGCATCGGCCGGTATGGACAGTGGTGTTGTACTCTTGTCCTCGGGACTTGGTGCAGGAGGTCTTTCTCCCCGCCTTCCCTCCAGCTGACCCCGCTGCGTTGGGGTTTCCAGCTTGTCCTGCTGCGAGGGCTCCCAGAGTGCCTTCCTCGGCGTCCAGGCATCTTCAGGCAAGAGCGTGCCCTGGACCAGGGGAGCAGGCCTCTGGTCCAGGGCACGCTCGCCCAAGTCTCAACTTCCCGATTCCTCAACACTCTCTCCTGCTCTGAGGAGGTGCTGGACAGTTGTGCATAGTGACTGTTCCATTCGCTTCTTCCTGGATGCAATTTAAAGGGTTCTTGGTGGTGAGAGTGGGGAGTAGCTTAGAGAGAACTGAAGTTGTTGGCCCCACGGATGGACAAGTAGTGCCTGCAGACACCTTGTGCCCCGCAGTATTTCAAGGGGAAGCTGTAGCAGGGTGGTTGCTGAGGGATTCGGGGAAATGTGTTTTTCTACGGCTGCCCAGAACACCCACCCACAGGCTGGAAGGCCGGGCGTGTCAGAGCTCTAGGGAGACTGGCACCCCGGGAAAGAACTGGGCAGCTGCTGGCTCTCTGGAAAGCGAAAAGAACTTCATACTCTGCTAGGAGTCACAGCAAAACGAATTTTGGTTTTAGGGGCTTTGGAGTGCCCAGAAATGGTTGCAGTGAGCAAAAATAGAGGCATGGGAAGAATAATTTAAGTGAGCGATCCAGGAACCACAAATCCTTTGCATCATTCAAAACTAAAACTCCAAGTAACAACCAGAAAAATCCCTATGAAGCAGTTCAGGATAGGTCCACAGTCCAGTGTTTAGTTGTTAGTGATTGACCCTCCGGAGTACTACATTAAATATATTGCTCTTTAAAGTGTTTTTTAACTAACCATCTCTTTAAATATTGGTTAAGTCATAATGTTACTGTAATGAAGGCCAGTGCTTTTCTAAGGGCAGTTTCACCTGTTCATATTCAGGTGATGGCTTTAATGACCGATACAGCAAAGTCATCGAGTGGGCAGCCACACCTTCTTCCCACGTCCTCCTCCCCCACCACTTGATCCCCTCCAGTCACTTCGCCGTGGTAGCCAAAGTAAGTGTCCTCCATTCAGACCTGATCACATCACCTCACTGTGTGAAGTCCCATGTTGGCCCCTGTGGACTTCAGAGCAGGGCGACCTCCCTAGCATGACACAAGGAGTCCATGACCCGATGTCTCTCTGCCTTGCTAGTCTCGTCTCCACCATCCTGCATTCCAGCCTGTGGAATTACTCCCAATTCCCAAGCGTGCCATGCTCCTTCCAACATTCAGCTTCGCTTCACCTGCTCCCCACGCTGTGCTGCCCCAACCTGAAGACCCAACTCGGGCATCAACTCTCCGGGGAACCCTTTCCTGCCCACTGGTCCCACCCAGCTGTCCCTCGTCCAGGCTCTGAGGTTGTCTTGTGTGCATGGTGCCTCCAGGCTCCCCGACCAGAAACTGCTTTATTATCTGTTTTCCAGGTTCCTGACACAGGGTAGATGCTCATTAAGAATTTGCTGGACAGTCATGAATGAGGGTTTGGGCGCGGGAGCGCCCTCGGTGTGTTGTGGAGACTGCGAGTGAGTGGGACTGGCCCTGGAGGGCTGCGGCCGGGCGTGGCTCTTTTCCCAGTGCTAGCAGGCGCCATGGGGGCTCAGCACTCAGTTCTTGTCTTTCGGTGGGAGTGACTACTGTGTACCACTCTGAATAAGATTTCTTTTTTGTTACCTTTCGTTTTAGAAATACAAAACTAGAACCTAGTTTTTAGTGGAGAACAGCCTAGAGCTAGACACACATATAGGTACTTATCATAAATGCATATGTGCATAAATATACACATATACATATTCGTCTATAGCATATGCATGTATGAACACACACGTATATGTACATACCCGTGTGTGTACACATATATACATGTATGCACATGCATATATTCATGTGTATGTGTGTGTGTCATGGGCAGGAATCAATCAGTCTTAGTGGTGCCTCACAGAAGGTCCTGTCTCCACCCCGCCTGCTGCTGTCACCTGAAGTGTCACTGGTTATAACACCTCCCCACAGGACAGCATGCTCTCCTGCCGCGTGAGCCTCTTCGCAGAAACGTCACCGACACCCTCGGGGTCCTGATCACATGTCATCAAGAAATCTGAGTCTACCTGATTCGTCTTTGCGTACGTTCAACAGCCATGTCCCACACGCCTGCCACTGGCTGTCTGAAAACTACTGGTGTGTAACGAATGGTCACTAGTCACTCAGCCGCGACTTCATCTCAATAACTCTTTTTGTTCTCATTTGTCATCTCCCCAGAGGCCTTCCCAGCTCCAGCACACACAGCTTTGCTGGCGAGTCCTTTCAGGGAGCCGTGGGGGGTCTGTCACTCAGGCCGTCCCTCCCCGGGTCTCTCCCGTCACAGGCCTCTCAGTGCATCCCCACGAGCCACGGAGGCTTGCTGCCTCAGAAGAGCCGCTCTCTGGAGGAGCCCCGGGACTAGCGCTCAGGGCCAGGCCCCGGGGCCGTCTGCAAAGCAGGTTGCTGCTGTCGCGTCTGTATTGGGCGTGGAAGGGTTTTCTAATAAAATGTTTTTGTCTTGCCTTTTAGCTTACATTTTACTATGGAACCATAGATCGCTGGTGTCCAACAGAATACTACGAAGACATAAAGAAAGATTTTCCAGAAGGAGATATTCGACTCTGTGAGAAGAAAATATGTCATGCTTTTGTCCTCTACTCTCACCAGGAAATGGCTGACATGGTGGCCGACTGGCTAAAGGATGACCTGGCCAAAATAGAAGCAGTGGAGTAAGGACACAAGGACTGGCCGCTGGCACAGAGCGGCAGCGGGGGCGCTGGCTCTGAGCAGGAAGTAGCAGACTTAGTAGGTGAATGCTTAATTTCAATGTTTGATATTGGAAGTAGAAAAAAGTGAGACCCTCTTGGCTTAAAAACGACCAGCTCCCAGCTTCCCACAGTACAGGCGTAGTAAACACAGTTAATGAAACATTCCCTCTGACCACACACTTTCCAAGACTCAGGAACATAATGATCTAAACAGGTCTCTGATGTTTGCAAGAGAGGCCCAGGGGCACCATGCAGTTCACTTTGGTAGGCAGGACCCTTGCAGACAATAGGAAGTCTAAATTTAGTTGATTTTGACTTACAGAAAAGGCTCTCCTAGAGGGATGATGAAATATCTGCTAGGAAATGTGAGAGATCAGTGAACGTTCAGTGTATGGTCAGATATGTGAAGTGTATAAACTCATGAGGAGGTTATACTCACGCTCCAGATCTTCGCAGTGGACCGGAGTCTCCCTTAAGGACAAAAGCCAAAGATCAGCCCCAACTGCCTTTGCCCAGGTCTTGGCTGAGATCATCAGAATGGGGCCAGGCCCCAGGACAGCCTGCAGACAGACCTGTGTCACAAACCACCAAGTCAGCCTGCGTCTGGCCGCCAGTGGCACAGGCCCAAGCAGAGCCAGCCTCAGGGGAGGCACTGCCCATGCCCGTCTCCGAGAAGCTTCCTTGAGGAGCGTGACTTCCTGGTCTACCTGCATTAGACAGACTCAAGTTCACCAGACATTCCTCTGCTCAACTGAGCGGACAAAAGTTGTTGAAGGGTCCTGACGGCATCTCCCGCCACAGGACAGCCAGCGGGCTGAGTTTCTCCAGAGCCAGCACGGGGCGGCCCTGGCCTGTCCCGGACCAGCCCGTTCCCCCCAGGTGCAGTCGCCCCTCCTGTGCTTTTCAGAGAACGCCACTGAGGACCAGCGTGAGCCGAGTACTGTGCTAGGCATTGAGGATAGAGTCTTAACTATAATTATGATTCTTTTCTTCTTCTAAGTAATTTTCAAATCATCTTTAAATTGCTGAATAATTTCTGTTACCGTAAATGATTGTTCCATTTCTGCATTAGCGTATTAGTGGTAAAGAAACTGTTTTACTAATGAACCAAAACAAGTCATTCAATTATGTAAATTCACCTTCTGTGGGCACCTTGAGATTCAGCGGAGAAGAAGCTTGTCCTCTGGCCTGGAGCGGGCCAAAGAGGTTGCTGCCTTCCCCAAGCGGACTCAGTCCTGGGGCCTGGGGAGCCACTGGCAACTGACCAGAGATCAGAAACACACGGTTTTCTCTAGAGGAGTCCCTCGGGCTTGAGGACAGTGGCATGGATGTCAGCCTTCCTCTCAGAACCTAAAGTCCCTGATGAGAGATGCAGCCCTGATACGCTGCCAACCCCGTGCTGAGTGCTGAACTAGTTACTCGCAGGCAGGGCTTCTGCATTAGAGCAGATGACTTTTCAGAGGGGCAGATCCAAGCTGCAGGCAAGGAGTATTCTTGGCTTCAGAGAGGAGCCAGTACACAGCTCGGCCACTGGCACGGGGCCACACACGAATTCCCTGTGGGCACCTGCGTGGGAAGGCCTTCAAGGGATCGGACGGCAGCAGCTGGGACTCCTGGCTGGGAAGAGCCTTGCATACAGAGGTGCTCAGCAGCGCCGACTTGAGCAGTGAAGCAC
This sequence comes from Micronycteris hirsuta, assembly GCA_004026765.1. Classification (NCBI taxonomy): domain Eukaryota; kingdom Metazoa; phylum Chordata; class Mammalia; order Chiroptera; family Phyllostomidae; genus Micronycteris; species Micronycteris hirsuta. The sequence continues at coordinate 82,109 of PVJI01006096.1, forward strand.
GTGCTGGGTGGACCACGCCCACCGAAATAAAGAACAGCATCCCTGGCTTCCTTTTGGTGTCATTTCACAGCATTACTCCATGTTTCAAAAGTCCACATGTATGAAACTGTGTCTCATGTTGTTTTACAGAGCTTAAAAATGATCAAAAGTAAAATGATAAAGTAAAATATCACTGGCTCTCATTTCCTATTTATCATCTAGGCACCAAATAAATTTTCGAAATAAATGCTTTTCCGGCGCGTGTGAACCCGCCTGGCGTGATCCCCGTGTGCGGGGGGAGGCAGGTGCCGTCTGAACCCTGCTCCTGAGTGGGACCCGGGTCGGAGTCTCTCTGCAAAATGGGAAAGCCACTGTTTTCAGTGTTTCCTTTAGAGAAGAAGGAATCCGATTTCAGGAGGTTGAAGCTCATTTTATTTCCTTAGGAATTAAACAAAAGACTTTATAAATGTTTCCATGCACACGTATGAGGTGATAAGGTACATGAACTCTAGCCTTAGAATCTGCGGGGTTTAGGCAGGTTCATCTGATTCCTCCGTGCCTCACCGTCCCCATCTGTAAGGATTAGTATCAGCGCACACCTCATACCGTTGGAAGAATGAAAGAAGGTGATGAAATTAAAGCCTTTAGCACAATGCCTCACCACGAGTATCTTAATAAAAATGGCTATAATAATGATTATTATTGTTAACTATTATAATACTAAAAATAAAAGGCTGAGACTGATAGGCAGTAGATGAAATCTATTTTCCCAGAAGCGTTTCTGCCTGCGCGTCCCAGTCAGCCTCCTGGATGGCCCTTGTCAAAGATTTAACTTCACACGGGGTTGCCCAGTGTGAAGGAAAAGCCTAGACTGGAGTGTGAGCAGCCCCCGCGGTGGCTCGGTCTGCTCCGGACCCTGGGACAGGCTGCCCGGGCAGCCAGCCCTGTGGCTGTCGAGGCTGGTGTCCGAGGCGGCCAGGGCCCTCTCGCCGTCTGCTTTGCCCCTCAACCCCTAGATGGCCAGTGACCTCCAAAGGCTTGATTTTGCTTCACCCTACGCTGTATTAAAATTAAATTTAATTCCGGATTGAAGGAGACAGGACAATATCATGCAACCCCTGATTCTGGATTCAAGGTTCTTAGTGCAAGAAATCACTGTTGGGACAGTTTGGACACTGGGAAGGGCTCTGAAGATGAGCCGGGAGGAGGTGTCCATCTTCTGACGTCAGTGGTCCCGATGCGGAGAAGGGGAGGCCGGCCTCGTTCGTCCTGCAGACTCGCCGAAGTGTCTGCCGCGAGGGGCAGCCTGTCGGGTCCCTCGCAAATGGTCCTGAGGGGAAAAACTGTCCTCCGTATTTTACGTGCACCTGTTTTGTAAATTTGACATGATTTTGAAATTTATAAAAATAATTATTTTTAAAATGCTCTCTCCTTTTTTGTCTGGCTCCCATTGCTTCTTTTCCAGAAAGTGAGTTTCTTCTTCTAAGCAGTACATGGAGACCGGGGTTCAAATCCTAGGTCTGTCATTTAATAGGCTTGTGATGTTACATAGACTTAACCTCCTGAACCTGTCCCACGGCCCCGGCAGCCCCCACCCCCACCTCCACCCCCGTCTTCATCTATGAAAGCGCTTGCTTCAGGTTTTGGATTTTGGATCTGGGGAGGGGTGGGTTGGTGGGTTGGTTGGCTGGTTTTAAATGGAGGCAGATGAGGTCAGGCACATGGTACTGAGCATCCTGCCGGGCTGTGGTCAGTGCTGTCTAACGTGGCACCTGACAGAAAATGAGAGCAAACTTACTTTTCTTTTACCCTCTCTTCCCTGTGGTGCAGTGGACAACCCCATGGCACTCGGCTTCTGCGTCGTTCCACACAGCCTGCAACTTGGTCCTCACAGTCTCAGCATTTCTGGTTCACGCCGGGAGTGCGGGTCGGGGCAGGAGGGAGACACCTGCGCACCTGGCTCCGCTGTCCCGCCCCGGGCCGTGCAGGACCGGCACGCATGGCCCAAGGTGCCCGGCATCACCTTGAGGGGCTTACAGTCCATGTAGAAAAGGTGCAGGGCGCCGAGCGCTTCCTGAATCACACCAGACGGCATCACCTTTGTTCCTGGCCTTCTCTTGCAGGAGAGGACATACGTGGCTCCTCCTTCCCTTGGCGGGTGGGGTTTCGGGAGCCGTCAGTGGCTGGAACTGTGTGTGAAACTGTGCATGCCCTGTGAACAAATACACCTCTGAGGCCTGAGGCCGAAGCTGTCCTGCAGGAGTGCCAAGGACGGAAAAGCTTTCCGCTTCCCAGGGACTGAGACTCCTGCCTATGCCCCAGAGATGTAGGTGAGCGGTCACATCAGTCCAGGTGTCGGGGGCAGATGTGGGGCACGGGTCTGTCCTCTTCCACCAGACTAGAGGCGTCCAGAGCAAGACTGGTGGGGTCAGAGCAGGCTCTGGGCTGCCATGGCTCAGTAAAGCCAACCCCCGGAGGGAGAAGCAGGGGCAGGGGAGGCTGCTCCTAGAGCCAGAAGGACCAGGAGAACTTGGCTGGGTCTGGGGAAGGAAGCACAGGGCCAGAGAGAGCTGCTGCTCACCCCACACTTCTGTAGCGTCTCTTTTAGACCCCGCAGCCCTTTGAGGTTGCGGTTATACTCATTTCACAGATGACCGCGGAGGTGCAGGGGTGAGGGACTTTCAGGGCTTCACAGCTACCAAGTGATGGCTGGGGTTCAAATGCGGGCCCCTGCTCCAGAGCCCGCCTTCATCCCCTCTTGTCCTCGGCCCCGTGCTGCCTCCTGGAGGCCACAGCGGGCAGCCCGGCAGGCAGGGAGGGTTGGGAGTAGGGGGAGGAGCACGTCAGGGCCAGGTTGGCAGGGAAGTGAAGAGTAGATGGTGGGAAACAAGTGAGTAGTTTTAAAAGAACAAAAGATACAACAGACCAGTTTGCAGGGTGGGCAAGTGGCTCAGACAAGTGCATTTGGAGCAAGGGGCCTGCATGCCAGCGGACGCACTGAGGGTGCAGCTCCGCCACGGCCGTGGTGCTCAGGATGCGCCCGCTCCTGTCAGCTCCTCTGAAGGTGCTGAGCTCCGACCCCTCTGCCCTCAACTGCTCTGGTTTTCGGGGTGCCCGTGCCTCTACCCCATCCCCTGGAGGCTTGGCCCGAAATACAAACTGCTCTTGCCTCCCCGAGCTCACCCTCTCCCGTCCCTCGGAGCCCTGATGGCCGTCTGGCCGGCCCATGTCTCTGCCGAAGCATTTACCGTTATTGCAGGAACTACACTGTGCCAGCCTGCACCTCCCCGCCGCCAACACCCCTTCCTGCCCTTAGAAGGGGCCCCCAGGAGGTGGACTTGTGTCTCGGTCATCTCTGGATTCTCGGGGCTTGTAGGATAGGCCCAGCACATGGACTAGTCAATACCTTTTGTTATCACAGTTAATAAAAGTTTCTACCACACCTAAGAGGCAAGCTCTCAAAACCACGGTTCTCTCAGTTGGTCAGACTGGCGGGGAATCACGTCCCAGGGACTCCCGGTCCCTCGGGACTGAGTCTGTGAATATAAGTGTGCAGCTACATATCCGCCGCTGTCTCTCCAGGGTTTCCCAGCGGAGCTGTGCAGGGCTGGGTCAGAGTCCAGGGCGCGGACAGTCCGCTTTCCGGCACCAGGGGCGACAGGAGAGCAAGGCCACCATGCAGCACGGCCCATTCTTCTTGTCCCCTCTGGCTGCAACGGTTCCCTTCTCCTACGATTAGAAAGCCTCTGGAGTTTGGGTATTAGCAACCACCAAATATGCGGACGTTACTTGTTGCGCGCGAACCCCATGCAGCACCCCAAGTGGGAATTACAGCAATAACAGGAGAGTGTGCGCTGGGACGGCGCAGCGTTTTCATTTTCTATTGCATTCCTCAGGCATTCTGGCCAAGGGGCCCGCACTGACCTCCCCACGTCGAGACCGACTTTCTTGCTGGGTAAGCGTATGGGAAAATTCCTCTTCCCCAGGAGGGGAATGTGACCCTGTGACTGGGCGTCCATCACAGCCAGGGGTGCGGGTGCACCTGCAGGGCCCCCCTCCCTCACAGAGGGGCTGGGATTCGGCCTCTGCAAATCCACCCGGCTCAGGCTCCTCCTACTGGCCGCTGCTGCAGGGCCACGCACCTGCATGTGATTAGGACTCAGCAGATGCCATGGCCCCACGGTCGGTGGCTGCATGCTGGTGGCATGTTGCAGTGGACGACGGGTTTGTCCCCAATCACTGTTCCTCGTGAGAAGAGTGTACAGCATTCTCAGGGCGCAGGAGCACAATGCACCCACGCCCAGGTCAGGCAGCCCCGCCCTCAACGGTGCTCATCTTTGCCTCTACCCACCCACCTGGAAGGGCACAGGCCTCAGGCAGCAGGGCGCACGGGGGGGGGGGGGGGGGGGGGGGGGGGGCGGGGGGCAGCGGAGAAGCCAGTCTTCGCCTCCTTGTAGGTCAGGCATTGCGCTGTCAGCGTTTGGAAAATGGGATGCGCTCTTAAATGCCACCCCTGACTTTCCTTTCTCCCTGTAACTACCCCTTCTCGGCCGAATATGCAACCCTCTGACCACGGAATGGCAGAGTAGGTAAAGGCGAGACTGAAAAACAAGAAAATGAGGAACTGACCAAGGATGAGTATAATCAAAGCAGGATAAGACTACGCTTTTTGACAGCAGGATCCTAAAACTCATACATTTATTGTCCCTACTGAAGGAGTTGGTTAAAGGTGAACTTAAATTTTATTCCAAAGAAAGAAACTCCTCTAATTAGTAACGACGAAGTTAATGGACAGAAAGGGAGCAGACTTTGTTGAGCTTTTCTCCAGAGAAAACCACGTGGCCACAGAGGAGCACAGAGGACGATGGTGCCACCACCCTCCGCCAGGCCTGGGTCACACTGGCCCAACCCCTCCCCCACTGGAGCTACCCCTGGTAACAAGTCGGAGCGAGGGCAAGTCCCATCATTGCCCCACCACGGCTGCTCCAGTGCAGCTCCTCCCTCAGAAACACATAAGAAGCAGATGAAATAGCTTTCTCCTTCGTCTGTAGGAGAAGGTCGCTGTGAGAGCCGCAGAACAGTAGAAAGCTGGGCGGTGGGTCCTCTGATCTGGAAGGATCCAAGTTCGTGTCACTGAGCACGGACCTCAGTACTGTCCCCCAGAGTCCTGAGCAAAAGGGCCCCGTGCAGCCTGCAGTGGGGCTTTGCTGGTTTCCCCAAGCTCCGCCCTCCTTGCCACTCCCGGGCCCTGCGCTGGGGACTCAGAGGCCTGACCTGGCCACCTGCGCCCGGGCCCACTGGCACTTCCCCACTGAGACAGGTCCCACAGCACAAGAAACACATGAAAACGGACGCTCTCCACCCCAGCGGCCGGCAGCGGCCACGCTCGCTCACTGCACGTGACGGTGCTCATTTCCCAGAGAGAGCATTTTCCACTGCACTGTGGCCTCCTCTCCCCTGGACCCGAGCTGACTCATCTACCTCCCCATGCCGCTGCAGCAGGCCCTGTGGGGCTGCGCACAGGGTCCCGTCTGTGTCCCACGAGTCACGAGACCCAGGGAACAAGCCCCGTGCCTACAGACCCCCCTCCTGGGGGACGTCTCCACATTAGAAGCTGAGATATTTCAAGGGGGGCTGGTCAGCGTGAAGACTAACGAGTGGGCCCAGGGCTCCCAGGCACCCCGTTTTAACGCAATCGTCCCCGACAATACCTGCGTGGTGGACGACCATTCTTAGCGTTGAGGAAGATGAGCAGGTCTGACACAGACGAACAGGTTGAAAGGAGTTCTCCAAAGACCGGTCAGGAGGCATTTTATCCATAAAATATTTAATCAACTTATCTGTACACGATGCCCAAATGGGAAGGAAGAGTACACAAGCAGCGCAACAAATACATACTGCTATGCAATTGTCGGGAAAATAGAGACTGCCTTTTACAGTTCATTTACATGTCAATATGTACAGTCTATTTAAACTTGAGAATACATGTGCACAGTGGATCTGTACCCGCCCTTGCAGCACACCCTGCCAGCCGGCCTGGACCGGCAGCGTTCACAACCTCAGCTCCTGCTGCCCTGAGGGCCAGGCTGGGGGCCGGGCTGGGGAGACAACCCCACCTCCAGCCCCCAGGCCTTGGAGCTCCGCTCTGGCCAAACCAGTTCTGGAAGTCTGCCCCAAAAGGAAATTTCAGCTTGGGTTAAATGAGGGTTTAAAAAGCACCCCCTTCCCCCTTCTTAGGAGCCAAGCTGGAAAACAGCGAGCATCATTGCAAAAGGAAAGGGACTTCTAACCACCCCCAATAATTAACTGTGCGGCTAAGGGAATGGACATGCTCCTGAGCCGGGACAGCACTGCCGCTTCCATCTCCTGAAATCGCCGTTTTGGGGTCGAGTGCGTGGGCTTGTCAAGGGGCGGGGCACCCGTCCTGTCAGGCGCTGCTGCCCACCCAGGACCTGGGCAAACAGACCTTCCCGGTGAGAGGAGCTGCTTCTTTACATACTTTTTAGAAAAAAACAAAAACGAAAAACTTCAGAATCCCATGTTGTCATCTGCTGGAGCACATGTTGCAGTCAGCATCTTAATCCTTGTGAAAAATGCATTAACTTTTCATTTGGGGTAAAATACTTCCAGCCAAAAGACCTCAAGCAACACAAGCGTGATCCTTTGTCACAGAAAACAAAACAGTTGTCTGCACCCCGGTGTACAGTGAAACGCAAGAACAAACCACGACCCTGAGGATCCTGGTGTTCTATCTGTGATATGTCCGGATGGAGAATGCCAGAGAAATTCCCCTTTCCAGAGTCTCTGTTCCTAGCTCGGGACACGCGAGTATTTCCCAGCCAGAAAACTCGTTTTTCTCCCGAGCTTGCTTTCTTCCTGAACTGGATTATCATTGTCTACATGGACTGCGAGCTGCCCACTGTGCCCTGACTGGCAAGGCCTGACCCAGAGATACACTGAAGCTGCAAAGAAATAAGCGCTGTCCGTGGGCACACCCCTTCCTCGGGCAGCCTGCTCACCTCAAGCCAAGCTGCTGCTGCCCCGAGCCACAGAGGAAACCAGGACACGTGTATCTTCTTCTGCCCTTGGCAGCCTTCCGTCACTCAGAGTCGGGCAGCCACACCTTGTCCCTGCTTCCCAGACACACTCACCCCTCTGGAAAATCCAAGCTCGGGCCGCCCGTGTGTGTGGGGTCTGAGAGAAGCCAGGCTCGGTGGTGAGGTAACACGTACAACAGGCACAAACTGCAGTTTTCCCAAACCCCCAGCTCGCTGGCTTATGTGCTGCACGTCCTGGGAGCGTCCTCCAGGGAAGGGAGCCTGAGCGCCTGGGATCAGTGTGCTGACCTCCAGTTCAGCAGGACTCCTATAGAACAAGCTTTGCAGGGCGTCTGGGCTTTGTCTGCCAGGGGAACACCTCAGCCCTGGAAGGTTCTGGGGAGGTTCTAGACCCTGGCCATCACATGTCCCGGCGGGGTCTAGGCCCAGAACAGGCACCTCGCCCCGGTTGCTAGGTGGAGCAATGGGGCGTGGTTGTTGTCAGCGGGGGCCGCACAGAGGTGACTGCACAGAGGACAGCCCCTGGCCCACCTCCTGCCCGGCCAAGGCTGCAGCCACCACCACACCACCTCCTGTTCGCCTGTTGCCCTGAGGAGGATGAGAAGGGAAAGGCAAAAGCAAACAGCTGGCCACCCCCGCCGAGCCCTCCACTGCCAGGCCTAGGGGACTGGGGGTTCAACTGTCGGAAGGTTTTCCTTGCTTTTCTAGACAATTTATTTCACA
>PVJI01006097.1:0-89832 GCA_004026765.1 Micronycteris hirsuta
AGGCCAGATAATAAGAGCACAATTATGGGGTGGATAATATAATAGGAGAGTGTTGATTAGTAAGTCCATTGCTTGGTGTGGTGGGAAATGCTCTGTGTTAGAAAATAGCCTGGGCCATCGATCTGGGGTTTTTTTGTTTTTGTTTTTTTTCCCCTTAAGTAGTTGATTTGAGTAAATGTTCCTCTTTGGGTTTCATTTTCTGATTCTATGAAGGGAGGGTGTTGAATTAAAGACCTTTAAGGTCCTTTCCAGGAAGGACATTCTAATATTCTATGGTTTGGAACTGCAGAAAGGTCTTAATTAATCGGCTGATTTCCTCAAGGCTTAACATAGCATTCAGTCCATGTCGAGCCTTGGGCTGTGTTCTGGGGAATCAGGGATGAACGAGGCAGATGCTGGCCTTTCCCAGCCTGAGCTTGTACCTCCATGGCCATACTACCTGTCCTAGGTCCACTTCCTCCTAACACACTATCAGGGGCAAAGAAGGCCTGTTCATTCCATCTGTAGGAGGGTCAGAGCTGGGAGTGCTGGCGTTGGAGAATCTGAGTTTTACGGAATCAGGTTAAACAACAAAATAAATACACAAGATGAATACATAAGATACAATCCGAACAAATAGAAGGAAAGTCCTTAATTTAGGTTTAAAATAAACTAAATTTACAGGTACAGGAGAAGACACACAGGATGTAAGCATGTGACCTGTCCTTCTGCTCAGCCAACAGGGATTGCATAGCTGCAAAATGACATTAGTCACAGGGTTGGAGAAGATTGAATCTCCCCTAAGATCTCTCTGCCTGACTGTTTTATAATGTCAGTGACATGGCTGGGAACCGGTGACATCATCTCTCCCGCTCAGCATCCTCCCCTCCCTTTCTTTCCAGTTTCTCCTTTGAGAGAGAGCAGGGTGTGCCTTATCGAAAGTCGAATCCAGTCCTGTATCTATCCATTGTCCATAGTTCTTTGAGTAGCACAGAACAGGCAATTAATAAAATACAAATAATCACTGCCGTTATAGCAGTCCATGTGAGAATAGACCGGGAGCTTTCATTGATTTGACTTCACCACGTGATGGAGCTGCTAGGAAATACCAAGATTGTCCTGAGCTGGGTTAACAGAACTGCGCAGTGGGCTGTAAGGGAACTCTGTGCTCTGCGTCAGGCAGACACGTTCAACAAACATTGTGTCCGGTTCTGGAGATCACATTTAATGAGAGAGGTTTAAATTGGAGACTGCCCAATGGAGAGCCAACAAATGGATGGCAGTATCGCAGAGTGGTTAAGACTGTCCCCTCGGATCCATGCAGATCCATGCTCTGATACTGTGGGACCTGGGGAAGTTCCTTAGCCTCCCACACTCTGTTTTCTCCCCTCCAGAGCGGAGGCAGTTAACAGCACCTGTCTCATGTAGTCATGGCAAGCGTTATGATGAGGATGATAAGTTGTGATTTACATTGGAAGGAATTAGAGTTGTTTAGCCAGAAAATTTGAAGACTGAGGAGTGAGGGTGTGTGGTCAGGGGAGTGAAGGGGAGGTGATATCTATCTTTAGATATTTAAACAACTGCTATCAGGAAGAGGTATTGGGCTTCTTTGGGGTAAATTCACTTAGAATTAGAATTGTTACCGGAATGAGGCCCTGGCTCTGAGCAGGTCAGCCTAGGGCCAGCTGGTAGTGTGTGGTTTCTTGATTTCCTACAGGAAAGATTTCACAGCACAAGCCTAGATGGTTTTTAGAGGACATTTATTAAGGCTGGGGACAGTGAAACAAGGAAGGGCCTGGGACACTAAGTGGGAAACGAGACTAGGCTGGGCTGCTTTGGCTCACTAAGAAGTCACAGAAAAGGGGAACTTGGGGACAGGGTCAGGGAATTAGCCTGGGACAAACTGCTGCTCTCTGTTGCTGCCCTGGTGGCAGGCTTGTGGGGTCCCTTCACGTTTGGGAGATGGTGCCCATCGGGGAGGGAAAGAGGGAGGGTGCAGGGAAAGGAGTGGCTGTGCTCCTGGGAGGGAGGGAGCGTGTGGGGACCTTCGTTTTGAGGGATTTTAAAGCTGGGAGTTTAGGGGAGGTCTTAGGGGAAGATCTTAATAGAATATTCATCAGTTTTATGCTAATGTACCAAAATGGGATTTATTCCCTTAACCTCATCTGTCCTTGGGTGTAGTTGGCAAACTGGCACTAACTGGGTTTCTGCTATCTATTTCCCTAAGTTCGTAGTTTAAGCTACTTACCCTCTGGAGCAGAAGTGCAAACTATTGACTCTTTGTAACTTCCTTGGTTTAGGGAAGATAGGGTTTACCAGATGGCTGCAACCTGCTTGTTTAACTATCTGTCTCCATCTCCCTGTTGGGCTTTCCTGTCTCAGAATTAGGTCAAAAAGGAGGATTTGACAAGAAGATAATATTGCCTCAACACATGGCAGAAATTTTGGCAATCAGCATTGTTTAAAAATGGAATTCAAGATTACAGAGAGCATTCAGGCAGATGCTGATGTCTGTGACTTAGTGCGTTACAGAGGAGAGCCCTGCTTTGGGTGAGCGAGTTTGAGCTCTCAGGAGTACTCGAACTTGGCTGTGCCTCTGAATCGTCTGGGGGTAGAGCTCTGGGGTCTCTCATAGGCACCTGGGCTGGTTCTGATAAAACCTGTCTGGCACTGGCAATTTAGACTCACTGGGCTGGAGGATGGGTCCCCTTTCACCTATATTAGGCTATGATGGGATTCTAGTGGGAAGGCACTTCAAGCAAAGGGGACCAAACATATTTTGGAGACAGTTAGTTAGAATTGTTAAAGAGGAAAAACCACAGGTCCCAAAATGGCGTCACTTGGGCTAAAAGCCCATGATGTCAAACCTAGCTTTATTAGCAGACCTAATTGCCATTTCAACCTTTACCAGAAATGTGATCTTAACCAACCAGTCTGGAATTTTCCGGTCAGGCACCAGTAAGGTCATCTGTCATATGGGCCCTCCAGCTCCCAAAGAAAGAGGAGGCAGTCTGCATGAAAAAAAACCTCCCTTGTCTCTTCCCCCACAAAAGGTGATGTCCTAGGACCAAAAATAACCCCTTCTTTTATTTTAACAGTTTCCATGCCCCTCTGTCTTCCTATAAAAACCTTCCATTTGTACAACCTTTCGAGCACACTCTCCTATTTGCTAGCTGGGATGCTGCCGCATTCATTAATTGCTTAATGAATTAATGAGATCTTCAGATTTACTCAATTGAATTTTTATAGATTATTTATTTACTAGAGAGACGGGAAGGGAGGGAGAATGAGAGGGAGAGAAACACCAATGTGTGAAAGATACATCGATTGGTTGTCTCTTGCATGCCCCCACAACCCAGGCATGTGCCCTGACTGGGAATAGAACCAGAGACCTTTCAATTCTCAGGCCAGCACTCAATCCATTGAGCCACACCAGCCAGGGCTGAATTCTGTTTTTTAACAGATTGGAGGTGTTAAGTGGAAGAGCAGTTGCGAGTCTAACTGGAAAGACGTTAGGGCCAGTTTGTGGAGAGCTTCAGATGCTACGTTTGGGAGTTTGGAAGTTACCAAGCAAGATTCTATGATAGATGTAGTGCAAAGGGAGCTACCAACATTTCTCATTCCGGAAGGGCGAGCTAAATGATGAATAAAGGCAATGCCAGACTCAATATTCCTTCTCTCTCAGAGTTTACCATCTCGGAACCTGCTACTTTAATTGCCACCTTCCATTTGCTTCATTCCAGGGCTACTGTTAGTTAGACAATGGGCAGTGATTGGTCGATCCACGTGCGATGCAAAGGAGGGCCTTCACTTACTCAGTTCTCCCAGGTAGCAGAGGCAGCACCCACAAGTCTGCTCGACTGAGAAGCAGCAATTTCAAGATCACAGTCTTGATGACACTAGAGGTGCCAAGGGCTGGAAGCCAAGTTCAGAGTTTTCGTCTTCAGGGACAAGTTTCTCCTAAGCCCAACCCACAGAATTCCATAATGTCAGTGCTTTTGTTCTTATCTCAAGGCAATTCTTAAATTAATTAGTTGCAGCTATGAGCTTTGCTGCCGTAGAAGGCACCATAACAGAAGGGGAAAAGGAGGCCGCCAGGGAGACGTAGCTGGGTGTTCTGAGACAGACAGCACGGCCAGGCACTGCAACTGGTCACATGGACCAGGACCTATCGAAGTCTTAACAAAAAGAGTCTGAAACCCAAACCTACTCCCGGATCCTCAGAGAGTCAACGGCACGTTGATGCACACGACATGAGGCAAATACTGTCCTTACACAGGGTTCCTTCTAATATCTGCCCACATCCTGAGGCAGCGTTCCTGAAAATAGCTTCCTGTGGGAATGCATCACAGGAGGCGGGAAGACAGTGGGGCTTGTCAGACGCTGTAGGTTTCAAGGCTTGCTTTTCTTTCTTAGCTGTGGGGTTTGGGGCCAGTCAGTTCCATCACCTGCAGCATGATTGTGGAGACACCAACCTTGCAGGGTGCTGGGACCTTGAGTGTGAAATCCCTAGGACCATTCTTTGAGTGTGATAAATGCAGATTGAGTTCGTGATGGTCCGCACTGCAGTCTGGCTCTCTGGCTGGGCTACCACATGATTGGCTTGGTCCTACTTTTGTGCCTTCATGAAGACAAACACAATTTTCTAGGATTGCCTTTGCGATTCCAGGAACATTCTCAGCCAGTTATATCTAAATTTGCATCTTTTCAGGGAGGCACTATAATAATGTGCTAAAAAGTTTAGGAGCTGGTTTCCTACGGCTGCTGTAACCAAGTACCTAAAACTGGGTGTTTGAAAACAATAGAAAGGCATTATCTTGTGGTTCTGGAGGCTAGAAGTCTGAAGCCAAGGTGTCGGCAGGCCATGGTCTCTCTTATGGCTCTAAGGAAGAATCCCTCTTTGTCTCTTCTGACTTCCGGGGCTTGCCCTCGGTCCTTGGCATTTTCCGGCATATGGACGCCTCAGTCCAGTGCCATGACTGTCTTCTCCCTGTGCATCCCCATCTCATCTTCCCTCTGTGCATGTCTATCTCTGTGTCCAAATTTCCCCTTTCTATAAAGATGCCAGTCATGTTGGATTAGGACTATCCTAATGACTTTATTTTAACTTGATTACCTTTGTAGAGACCCAATGTCCAAATAAGGTCCCATTCGGAGGTACTGGGGATTAGGACCTCAACATGTCTTATCAGGCGTGTGCAGTTCCATTCACAACAAGAGTTACACAGACCTGGGATCATTGCCCTTTGCTAGACATGATCTTGGTGAAGTGATTCACCTCTCTAAGTTTCAATGTCCTCATTTCCAAAGTAAGGACTATGTTATTAACCATTCACAGGGTTGTTATGAGATTAAAAGGAGACCGTGTTTGCCAAGTGCTTTGCAAATGATGAAGGAGAAGGGCATTTTCATGGATGTATTACTCTCTTTTTTTCTCTCTCTCTTCCTCCCTTTTCTTCCTTCCTTCCTTCCTTTGTCCTTCCTTCCTTCTTTTCTTCCCTCATACCTTCCTTCCTTTCCTTCCTTCTTCCTTCCCTTCTTCCTTCCTTCCTTCCTTCCTTCCACTGGTTTTTCCAAAGCCCCATGAAGGGATGGGTCCCTCACACAAGAGAGGCTGGGTAAGCGAATATCTGATATGTGGAATACGGGTGGGAAATGATCAGCAAGCAGGCAACCAAGTGTCATCCAGGCTCTAGTGTCTTTCCTGTACACCCTTCTATTTGCATTTCCCCAGTGGAACTCACTTTCTCTGAATATTTGCATACATAGGTGCTCAGGCACGAGTTGACTAAAGGTGGATGGTGGTACCTGCGGACTCACGGCCTCCTCTGTGACTTATCCTGAATCCGATGGTGCTCCAACCCCCTGAAGGGGAGGGCTGTCTGCATTCCCAGTGGGACAGCAGGATCCTCATGTTTCCCCCAGACATTGAGTCGGTTCCAGAACCTGACACTGACTTCCAGGAACAGAGAATTTCTTGGCCTTTTGGTGCATAAACAAAGCTTCTAGCCAGTGTTCCCACAGGGTTCAGTGTCCCTACAATGCCCCCAATGCAGCAATGGAACCAGCCTTCTCAACAGCATTGCTTGGGACCACAGGCCTGTGTTGGGGTCCTTGCTGCCTCTGAATGTGTGTTTGAATCTGGTAGTGTGCCAGTGTAGCCCCCTGGCTGAGAGTCGACCCTGCATCTGCCACACGTACTTTGGATCCAGCTTTGCTTCTTTCTGCCCTGTAAACTTGGACACATTCCTTCCCGGCCTTAGTCTCATTATATATAAAATATAATATTCCCATCGTAGGACTGTCATGAGCATTAAGTGAGGCGATGTGCGTGCCAACCCTTGTCCCCGTGTGTCCTCTGGGCCAGCGCCATGTGGCTGCTGGCGTCCAGTCTGGCCGGTGTGCCTCCGACCCTGTGGAGGAGGTTGAGTTCCCAGCTGGGTCACTATCACTGCTTTTACTATTAACATTATCTTTTACCATCTGACTTTTCTTTCAGAAACGTGATTATTGCTGAAAAAGCCTCAAACTTCCCTCAAGGTCGGGCTAGTTAGAATGCCCTGTAGTGACCTCATCGCCACTTTCCTGCCGAGCGGCCCAAGCAAAGGTAGAGCAGAAAGAACTTGGGTGGGATCTCATGCATGCCTAAATACTCCGGTTTGTTTTTTGCACAGGCTGGGTGAAGGGGCTGAGAAGCACACAGTGAACTAACTGAACAGGAAAGGCCAGAGCAGGAAGAAAGATATGACCTGAAAAAAAAAAAAAATGGCCTTCAGCCTTTCTAAAGCCCCAAGCCTGAATAGTAAATGGTTGGGAGCATACGGACAATTTGGGTCTGTCATAAAATCGACACCTAGTGTGATGATAGTATTGTAGTTAAGGTGGACTTGGATGCATAAGTATTTAAAGGTGGAAATTTCTCTCCTGAGTTCTGGTCCCAGAGCCAGAGCTGCTGCAACAGACCCTTGATACTGGGAGCTGGGCATCAGTATTTTTGACAGGCTCTCCGGGGGTTCTGTTTAGCACCTTGGAATGTGTCCAAGTTTACATTGACTTTCTCCAAACTCACCTCCCTTGGTTAAAAATGTCCTCCCAATGTGGTGTAGAAGTGCAGGATTTCTTCTGATTTCTAATACCAATTACCACGTGGACAGCATTTCATTGTAGCAGAAGGAACTCTGGTTTGGGATCAGGAGACCTCAAGTCTAACTATCGTTTTCTTTCAATTGCTTCAAGGGAATTGGACTAATCACGGAACGGCTCTTTCTCAGAGAGAGTGGCTGCTCCTTAAGCTACCTTATAGTCATCACAGGGTCCATGTAACAGCAGGGGCAGCCACAACCATCTCTTACCTAAGAAGTGACAAAATTTCTCCTTATCTTAGATTTTTCTGTGCTTTCTCATTTCTCTAGGCAGGTTGTACAGAGGATCACATTTTACTTACCTTGAATTTAGCTGTCATGTGCCCAGTAAAAAACCAGAAGGAAAAAGCACCTTTAAACGTACACACATATGCAGACATACATCCCTCCTCTCTCTCTCTCTCACACACACACACACCCCTTTAATCAGACAGCCAAACAGCCAGACCAGATGGCACTAAGTATCAAGATACTTTACATGTAGGCAACCCTCTTAGACCCCTACTCAGAGCTTACACTCTTATCTTGTGTGTAATTCTAACAGAACTTGATTCTCTAACTTCCAAGCCTCAAGTAGTATAGAAGCAGCAAACAGACAGAACAAGTATGGGATAAAATAGGTAGATATGCTGAAAGCATTAAAATCTGAGCACTGAATGCCCAGCAACAAGGCAGGAAAAAAGAAAAAAAAAAAACATTTTAACGGAGCAATCTGGAGCCACTGAATTTAGGGATAAATAATTGCCACGGCCTCCATGGATCCTGGCTTACTGTGACACCTCACAGTCTGGTCCCTTCTGTTTTTGAGGATGACTGAATCATCAGGGAGACTAAATTAAGTCCTATCTTTTCTGTTTGGAAAGCATGGACATGGACAGTCTAGCTAAGAAAGATTTCTATCTAAAAGAGTAAAAACTTTCAAGCAAGAGTTGGCTTCTGAGAATCATAGAGTTGGAAAGCATCCTCATGATAATAAAATTATAATTTATTGAGGAGGTGTTTGACCATAACTTTCTCCACTGAGCTGACCAACCAGAGGTGGCCTTCTGCTGCCCGCTGATTGAATGCAGTCGGTGACCTAGACGGAGGGAAGTCTTTTTGCCATCCCAGTGTTAGATGGATCTGAATAGTCTTTCCAGAATTGTAGAGAAAGAGGTAAAGAAGGTGATTTATCAGTTGCCACAATTAGCAGATGTCCAAACATTCTTCCTACTTCTCCCTTTCAGGTAAGTACCTGTATTTCCCACTGTGTCTACCACGCTCCTTCCCCATTTCATCTGCTCTGCCTCCATCCTGCCCCACCTCACGGGCCCGGACCTACTCCTATCATGTAGCCTAGCTCAGTGCCACCTCTTCCAAAACCTATCTGAAACCTGCGATTGAAACTGATCGCTCCTCTGAACTCCCATGGGATGTTACCAATCTCTCTCATTGTACGTGTCAATTTCTATCCTGTATTACAGGTTTTTATTTGTCTTTTTTTCTCTTTAAATTATGGCTTCTTTCTCTTAATAACCTGCAAATTGGCAGAGGGCAGAATCTGGATTTGATTCATTTTTCTGTCTCCAGAAGCACCTGACATAGTAACTTACATGTAATGGGTGTTTGATAGGTGCTGATTGAATGGCCGCATGAATGAATGGAGCCAGCCAGCCATTTGTCTTTTGCATTTGCCAAAGCTGCATTGTTGACATGGAGAACTGGGGACTCTCAGGGAAACATGAATTTATAGGTGGAGGCATTGAGGTGGAAAATTAGCCCTCCGATTCTTTTCCCCCTAGGGCAGTAACAACTTCCCCTCTTCCGTAAATGTGGGGCCCAAGAGTGACAGCCCCTCCAGATGAAGAGAAAGACCTTGAACATCCCAATGTGGCATTGCACTTGCAGCTGTAGCATCAAAGCACATTCGCTTGGCACTGTGCTTCACTGGTTCTTAACACAAAGTGGTCTAATGACACCTTATATTTGTGTAGCATGTCGAATTTTAAAAGCTTTAATATGCATAATATCTTTAGGTAGTAGGGCAGTTGTTGTTATTCTTGCTTTTCAGATGATGATTTTGAAACTCAGTGAACTAATGTAAAATATGCAAGGTTTTATGCAAAGTGGCAGAACGGGGGTCATTTTCGCTAATGCTCAGTGACACACCTAAGCCAGGAGAACACAGTGGAATTACTAATTTAAGCCTTTCTTGTTCGTTCAGCCCAAGCGTTCTTCTGCATCTTTGAACTCTCACCGTCAGCATGCATTCTATCATTTCTGTCGCATTTCCTACTTTGTCTTATTATTTTATTTGTTAATATAGAGGTAATGTGATGGCTCATTTTAACTGCCAACTTGGCTAGGCCATGCTACCCAGATATTTCACCAAACCTAAATCTACGTTTTGCTGTGAGAGTATTTTTTTAGCTGAGATTGACATTTAAACGAGTGGGCCTGTGAAAAGCCGACTACCCTCCATGATGTGGGTGGGCCTCCTCTTGCAGTTACAGGCCTTAAGATAAAAAGACCGAGGGAACACTGCCTCCAGGAGACTTTCAACTTGAGGTGTAACACAACCTTTTCTCTGGGTCTCCAGTCAGCCGGCCTGCCCTGCAGATCTTGAACTTGCCAGCCCCCACAATTATGTAAACAAATTCCTTAGAATAAAACCAATTCTCCCTCTCTCTCTTTCTGTATGTGTACAGAACATGCGTATGTTCACATACACACATTCTATTGGTTCTGTTTCTCTGGAGAACCCCAACTAATACAGATAGCTTCCAAATTATTAGGATAATTAATTTTATAAATGTATTTACATTTAACATATAAGAACTCGTTGAATTCAAAATGATATCAAACTTTTCTAAAAAGAAAGAAAAAGAGAAATCTCCTCACCAAAAAACAAGCAAGCCAAAAACTTTAACAAACAAACAAACAAACAAACGAAATCCTGGACACCACTGAAGGTTACTGGGCTTTCAAGTTCTCACTCTGACAATTGACCATTAAAAGGAAAGAGTTAAGCATTTATTCTGTTCTTCCTATGTAAACTGCACTGAGAGTAACTGAGGCCTAGTTATGAGAGACATTCTTCTCTACAAAAGAATTCCAGCCAATGAATGCAGAAGAAAAGATAGAGTGGAACTCTTTTCTAACCTCGGATGCAGTAATTCAGGCAATGACCAACAATGGGTGAAACCATGAGGAGAAAGGTGGATGAAGAACTTCACAAGGGCTTGGTCACACTCACCTCACCCAAATCCACTCTTAAAATCTGGGTATATTACATGGAATCACCAAACTGAGAAATGCAACCCTAAGTAAGTTATAAACTTCCAGACTTCTGTTAATGACTTTAACAACTGCCTGCAGTTGGTTGTGTGTATTTTCTGGAGTCACTAACAGCTTTGAAATATACCAGTTAGTTGCATCATCCTCAGGATCTCAAGTAAAGGGGGAGATCTTTAAGAAGGTACTTGGAAACCCTGGGTCTTGGTATTGACCATGACAGCTGGGCCCCTGAGCAGGGTGCTTTTCCTTTCTGCTTCTCTTTGCTGTTGCATGAGGGCTTGGGACTGATGGGGCACATGGGCCCTGTCTAGCTTTGGGATCTTATGAATTTGTAAGTCAGAGCAAAACCCACCTCTGGGAGCCATGTGGTAAGAACGGGCATGACAGCTCATGTTCCCTGAAGAATCATTTTCACTCTTGGCATGAACACTTGACATTTTTGAGGATGGAAAAATACAGAAAGGAGAACATATGATATAGTCTTAGAGTGAGGGTGAGAAGTGAGCCAAATCTGCCGTATGGTCTCCCAGAAGCAGAGGAGGAGAAAACCAGCTTGGATTATTCATTCTCCTCTGCTCTGAGCGCCTTGCAAGCAGCGTGGCAGCCATAGTGTGGAATGCCGTGTGATGAGGGCTCGGGCTTCCATTAGGTAGGGTCGTACGCAAATTCACTGATTTTATTTAGAAAGTGAAAAAGGTACCATCTTATACCCATACAATGATGATGGATATGTAAAATATACATAAAACTGGCATAAAATGATTGTCGTATAAGTGATTATCTCTGGGTAATGGTGTTTGAGTGATTCCTATTTTCTTCTCTATACTTCGCTCAAAGTTTTCCCAAGGAATAGGAATTCCTTTTATAATCAGAAAAACACAATCAGAAAAATATTAATGAATAGTAATAAAAAAAACAAGCACACAATTATACTAAATGTTATTGGGGATTACTTGGGGTAGTTCAAATCATCATCATTTCTTTTCTTTTTCATAGTTTTCAAGTTTACTATAACAAAAATGTATTAAGTTTAGAAGAAAGAGCAATCCAAAATATACCTACCATAAATTCATTCTCTCCCTTTTCCTTTTTAAGGAAGCCCTGTTTTTTGGGGGGGCGGGGGGAGGGTTGAATATCAATGTACCAGTAAAATTTTGCATCTTCCAGGCTTCCTTGCAGATGGGGTTAGAGTAGACATTTGGTTATGTTCTAGCCAATGATATATAAGTAGCTAACTTGATTGGCATGTGCCGATTTGCCCCACCTCCACCCCTTATTCCTCTCCCTGCCTGGAATTCAGATATAAGGTTTGGAGCTGCAGCAGACATCTTGTAATGAGAAGACATCCTCAAAGATAGAAATCATGAAGTAAAGCTGAAAGAGCAGAAATAAAAGTGCCTGGGACATTGGGGACATTTGGGAGTCACTTTATCTGGCTGAACTATCTCCCTTTCCACTTGAGGCTGCAGGAGAGAGAACGAAGTCCCCGTCATGTTTCAGCCACTGAATTTTGTGCTTCGTTAGTCATAGCTGAGCACAATGTCTAACTAATACACCCACTTAATAAGAAACAAACAAACAACTTTTTAATTCCTAATCACTGTGACCATCCCGAAACAAGGTTTTAGGGGAAGTCAATTGAAATTTACTGAGGATGGAAATGAAAGGCAACGTTCTACTAAAAATGAAGGATGGTCTCCCGGGCTCTGAAACATCGAATCTGTTCCACACTGTTGACGTGCCAGGCACAGTGGTAAATTCATTATTTCTACAACTGGGGACAATAAGTTTGTTAATATACCCCAGCAACTAGGAAACCAGGGCATCACCATATGCCTAAGCTGAAACCATTTGTCACGGTTTACGCTCCTTCCAAAGAGTGCAAAACAGACCTTGATTTGAAGAAGCACCAACGTGGGGACAGTTATTTGAAATGTCAAATGGAAAATATGTTAGAAAACGGGGGATGTGCATGCCTCCCATGCTAGCTAAAGACTCAGCCCTCTGTCGAGCTTCCTTTTGCAGCTCCCTGATCAACAACGCCCCAACCATAGGCAGTTTTTCAGAGCAAAGCCCGTTGTCACTAATTGCTTCATTCTAAGGGGTCAAGGTGGGAAGAGAGAGGAAAGGTCAGGAAAAAGGAAGGGTCAAAAATGCCAGAGCCAGAAACACCTTGGAGGGTTGTGCATTAACTTCAAGGCTTTCTTTCCGTAGAGGAGATAGAGAAGCCAAATGCCTCGCAGGAGGTAGCGAGTAGGTCACAATTAGGAGCTGGAGTGGGAGCCTCCGGGCTGCTCGGTGAGGGCAAAGGGAGAATAAGGCATGTGGATGAGAAGCGTACCCGGAGTCTCAGAGACATGGGCAACACCAAGTCAAGGAGAGACCTGCAGGCATTACTGGTGGTCTTCACACTGGAAAAAGTATAGAGGCAATGAGGGTGATTGGGGTGGTGCTGGGGCTGGAGTGGGTAGAGAGGCGGAAGGACTCATTTCCGTTGATCGGGTTTCTCCGCCCTCCCCCTCACTGTGCATCATCTCAGCTGCTTCATTCATTTCAGTGAATCTGCTGCTTTTCCCCAGTCTCTGTACTTAGGGACATCAGAGCAGCTCAACCTCCTCCCTGCTGTGCCTGGGACGCTTTGTCTCCACAGGAGAGTAATTCCTGTTCCACAACGGAAGTGAAAATTCTTCCTCTTCCCATCAAAGTCATCACCAAAGGATGGGGACTTCCTACTGGGTTCAGTCCTTCACTGGGTCCTGTGGGGAGTTGGCACTCAATACATGAGACACTCATTCATTTGTGGAGGTACTGACGATCCAGCCAGAAAAGGACTCAAAAGAAATAAGGAAATTTACAAACTAACAGATAAACTGATCAAGGAATTCTGCCAAAACATCCTTAGCAGTACAAAGATCTCAGCCTTTGTACTAAAATAACTGGAAAAGTATTGCTCTTCATTTTATAAAAAAATGTTTTCTAGATCAAGTCCTTAGATGGGGTTCCCACATCCACTCATCCAGGGCAAAGCCCAGGGTTAGGGCAGGAGAGATTGGAGGCATGTGTTCCTGTACAAAGACAAGGTCAGGAGGTGGTGTGGGAGAGTGTGCAGAGCAGTGAGCTCCATGGTGAGGTTCTGTAAGATCCATGTTATGCATATGTAATTTATAAATATATGCATGTGTTTATAATGCATAACTATGAGCCTGCACTTATTTAAATACATGCATATTTAAATATATGTAAATGTACACTTAATTAAATATGTATGTACAAGTTTATATATACATACATACCCACACATAGGTGAATACTAAGATTTTCTTCTCTGAAAGGAATGCACGCTTACAGGTGTTTGGAGACCACTGGGTCAAAGAATGGACTTGAGAGTCTTCCCTGCCCAAAATGTGTAAAAGTGGGAAAATGAGAGTACCTCTTAGGGTTGTAGTGAAGATTCAGACAATATTAGACAGAGTGCTTGGTGAGTTTTCCTGCTGCTTGGCAAGCTTCTTCAGCACACAACTCGAATCTGCCATGTGCATATGTATCCCCCGGGCCTGGGATGAGGCCTGCGCAAAATAGGTGCTTTACAGATACCCGTTGAATGGATGGATGGTGGTCAGTAGGTATATGCCATTGCTTCCACATTAGCATAACTCCACCTATATCTGTGCTGCATAAGCAACAGCAGTGTAGTACACAGAAGTGATAACAGCATCATGATTGATTTGCGCCCTATATAAAAATAGGTAAATCATTCACAAACTTAGGTAGCCTATTTTTAGTCACACATGATTTGCAGTACACCTCACAAGGAATGGTGATTCACCAATGTACTGTCCATTATGCATGGAGAGGATGATCCACATGTATCCGTGGATATGAACCAACAGCTGTTACCAAACTCAGTTACCCCTTGTGACCTAATCTGATTGGATTCTTTCACGAGACATGTTCATACAAATCACTGTATAAACACTGCTTCTTTATAAACCCCAAAGGGGAAAGGAGAGAAAAGTGAATGGGAAGTACAAGAGCAGAAGAGATCTAGGTTAAACAAAGGGAGACTCTCTCAATGGCGAGAGTTGTTACATTCAATCTCGTTGCCAGTAAAGAAACCGTTTGTTTCCATGTCTGGATCTGCTTTCTCTCCCAGGCAGGGGTCCAGGGACTGTTACATATAGCTCTTCTCCAAAACTCTATCATGATATTAGCTCTTCTCACTCCGCTCATGGCAAACGACTTTTCCCTGATAAGTTTCCATGATAAGAGCGTCTTTATTGATTCTGACAAACAGTGCAGACTCCAAATTCCACAGCCACGTCTCTTCCACAGAGCCGTTCTTGGGCAACAGCAAACCCTCCCTTGGAGCAGTGTACTTATCTCTCTCTTGCTCCTTTTCACCCTCCCAAACCAATCCGTATCGTTCTGGTAACTTCAGAGCTTTGCAGGTCTATCAACTTGAGACGGCAGCCGAGGCCACCGGGCTGTAGCTATGCCAAACCAAGAGCCAGCCCATGGCTGGTGTTTCCTGCGGTAATGGTGGAGAACAGAGAGGCCCTGAACAAAAGAATAAATACGAGCAGACTACTTCCCACTATCTTGGGAGGGTTGTGAAATAGCGAAGATCTTCCTTCACCCTGGTGTCACGAAGAGCTTATCTGGAACACGGAGAGCCCAAGGTGGTCGAAGTCCAAAGGAACTGTTACCACAGAGGAAGATAACAAATGCTCTTTTACTTTCTATAATTCAACCACTTCTGTTCTCACTTCTGTGGCCTTTCTGCGTCCAGCACACTGACTCACTCTGCGACTGCCTGGATCCCGGGCAGCTATGGAATTAAAGGGTACATGGGGGGCTGAGTCAGAATCTCTGAGTCCTGCTAATTAGACTCTGTCCACCTAAATATTCCTTGCAATTGTCTATTCTAAGACAATATGCAACAGCCTTGTTTCTAAAATAAGAATGGTGGTTCCCTCCCCCCGCCCCTGCACATTTTCAGGCAGACTTAATGATGTGCCTGGCACTCACTAGTGCCTTTTGAAGTATCTATGGGCTATATGGAGGGACTTGGATTTTTTTTTAGGGCTAATTCTGAGCTTTTTAAAAAAAATTATTTTTTTGCTTCAACCCCACAGGTTTGTGCTCAGACACCATAACATCTTTTCTTTGTGACTTATCCCTTGTGCCTTTTTATAGAACTGAGAGTTCTATATCTTTTACATATTATCTAGAAAAACAAGTAATTCTCCTCTTAAAGACGTTTACACTCTATTCCATCTTTTTTATGAATTGATTTGAGAGAGAGAACATCAATTTGTTGTTCCACTTATTTATGCATTCATTGGTATGTGCCCTGACTGGGGATTGAACAGGCAACCTTGATGTATCAGGACAATGCTCCAACCCACTCAGCCACCCAGCCAGGGTTCACCCTCTTTAAAAACACACCAAATGTTTACTCTGCATGTGTAGGATCTGTATTCCAGGCCACTCTGATAAAGCTTGCCCTTCCAGCTTTTGCCCAAAGCCCCAGGTCAGCATTCCACCCAAAAGAATTGTGTCACTGCCCATAAAGGCCTTGAAATGTTGAGCATCCCACCCATGTCCTAAACATCCCTCTTAGACACTGCGTTAGTTTGCTGGGATTGTCCTAACAAAGCACCACCCACTGAAGGCTTCACCAATGCGAACGTGCTGTCTCAGGCCTGGAGGCTCGGCATCTGAGATGAAGGTGTTGGCAGGGCCACACTTCCTCCAAAGGTGCAGGGAAGGACCTGTTCCAGGTCTCCCTCTGACCTTCTGGTAGTTCCTTGGCAAGTGGTCACCTAACTCCAGTCTTCACGTGGCATTCTTCTCGTGTCTGTGTGTGTCTGTGTCAAGATGTTCCTTTTTTATAATAAGGACATCTAGTCATATTGGGTTAGGGGCCCTCCTTACTCCAGTATGAACTCATCCGAATGAATTACACCAGTAACGGTCGTATTTCAAAATAAGATCCCATTCTGAAGTACTGGGGGGTAAGACTTCCACATATGGATTTTGGGGAGACACAGTTTAACTTGTAACAGACACTTCTTCCTCTTTCAAATGTGTATTGCACACGGCAGCTGTACAACCTCAGCTTCTCCTCCACACCCCGCCTTGGGTCCCCCCGAAATGACCCGAACCTGCCTGAGAAGTCCCTGGCCTCCACAGGATGAGGGTCCCCATTATTTTCATTGTCTCTGGTGATAGAACAATAGTGGTGTTCATTTAGTTGAAATCCTACCATCTGCAAGATACTTTATGCATATTATTTAAGCCTTACCAACATGAACATTATACTCATTTTTAAGGTGAAGAAAGAGATGTAGGAAGTTAAGTGATGCAGAGAAGCCTCACTAGCAGGTAGCGACAGAAGGAGATTTGAGCTCAGCGTTTCTGGCTCAAAGCCCTGTCTTAGCCCACTCCACCCGGCGTCTTATGGAACACCAATAGACAACATTCTGGCCAAGTCACAACAGTCAATTCACTTTTCTTCTGCTGGAATCCATGGTCATTTCATTCAGAGGAAAAACATCGTAAAGACCATTTGATTTTTTAACCGTCATTATTAGGCAGCTGCCCAGACACACAGCTCTAGTGTGGGCGAGAGAGGGGGTGGAAGGAACACGGGTTCGCTAGTGTTCTTGAACAGCTGTGAAAAAACCTGAGAACAGAAGGCCACACGTCTTCAACTGCCTTCAAGTCCTGCCTCCCCCGTAGACCAGCTGTGTGGTCTTGCACGGATTCTAGCACTTCCCTGCGCCTCCATTTCCTTATCGTTAAACTAGCTTTAATTGTGTCTCATAGGCCGGGAGGAGGGTTAAATGAGGCAGGAATAAAGAGAATCTGGCCTGTAGCACACTCCTGATAACTCGCTGTTCCCTCCCGCCCTCCCCTCGCGTCGGACGTGTTCTGTTTGTGCCTTCCTCACAGCTGTCAGCCGCATCAGGTCAGACACTGCATTTGCTCTAACAAAAATTGTGCCTGGTGGGAGAACAATGAATTAAAAGTAGGCAAGAGAGGGTATCCTAAGCCCATGAGGAAGCAGAAAGAAGGCAGCATTTGAATGTTTAAAGTAACTTCTTGGTTTTAGCTGCCAATCCACTCCACTAGGTTTTAAGTCATTAATTCAAAGGTCACAGCAGTGCAACTAATCATTCCACTGGGAAATAAAGCTTTATTGCAAAAATAAGAAATAAATCCCAACATTTAAAAATACAGGAAGGTAAGAGATAGGGCTCTAGAAAGAGCTACAAAGACAAAGAGGAAAATGGAAATAATAGGATTTTAGTCCCAGATCTGAAGCCAAATACTCTTGGGAAAATCGCTCTGCCTTCTGTTTCCTCATTGGTAAAACCCTTGTGGTTCTTTTACGTTCTCAGTGTACGTGCTATTCAGAAAAGATGGTACTAAATGCCATGAGGCTGCTTCCTGCTTAAAGAACACAAGTTAAATGAAACACATCAAATGAACCAGAGGCTTAGGAAAGCTTCATACCTTTTATTCCGACACGCATCTGAGAGTCTTTGCAGTTTCCTTCTTCTTCCTTAAAAAATCTCCCCTGACGTTATTTCTGTTCCCTTTATCCACTGTTATTATGATTGGTTTTTTTTCTTCTTTTGCCGGAAATGTATTTTTCTACCCTCCATCTCTGTTAATCAGTTGGTCCCCACATGAAATTGAAATGTAAAAGAATACTTTACAAAATGTTGGGTGATGTTTGCTTCATGTCTTAACTTAAAAATTAGATGAGTTACCTGGCTGGTGTAACTCAGTGGATTGAGCGCGGGCTGGGAACCAAGCGGTCCCGGTTCGATTCCCAGTCAGGGCACATGCCTGGGTTGCAGGCCAGGTCCCCGTGAGGACCATGTGAGAAGCAACCATACATTGCTGTTTCTCTCCCTCTCTGTCTCCCTCCCTTCCCCTCTCTCTAAAAATAAATAAAAATAAAATCTTAAAAAAAAATTAGATGAGTTAAACATTTCACGTCTTTCTTCAAAAGCTAAATTAGTTATTATCATCACTCTTTATAGTCCACTGATTTTTTTTCTTCACTGATATACATAGTCACTATGGCAGGGGAAAGGAAGAAAAAGGTTGGCCCCGGTGGAGGTCACGCCTGGGAAGGGCAGGGGCTTACATGCTGCCTGGGGATGCACTGCATTTTCCTTCACCGTATATTTTCATGATTAAAGTGGGGATGGCTTCTTGGCCATAAAAGAAACAAAATTCCTCTGAAGGATTTTTAATATAATTTTCAAATTATTTATTTTAAGAGAAAACATGATTGTCTAAGAAAACATAAACAAAACCAAAAATAAATGTTATAAATCTGAAAACAAAATAACTGGAATGATCTTTATTTTTGTTATGACTACTTCACAACCCAAAGGCCCACTGATACCCATTGCTGACGCTGGCAGGGCAGGCCAGTCCCTCTTCTTTGGTTTTGTGTAGGAAAAATTGAAATTTAACCTCTCCCTTTGTCCTTCAGTTTTGGAAGCCATCGGACTTTCAAAATCAGCGACCTTGATGATTTCTGCTTCCAAACTTTGTCGATGCTGTTTTTTCTCTCTACAACGCCATCTCCTGTCCCACACTCCCAGCACCCCCCCCTCACTTCTGTCTTTCTAGAAAATAGCTGCTCGTCTTCCCAGACAAACCGTCTCATCTTTGATGCCTGAGTCTGAGATGAAATTGACTATTCAACATGATCCACATACTTCTTAAGCGCCTATTGTGTGCTGGGCACTCGGGTCTCTAGGGACTCCCGCACTCTCTAGGTTTCTAGCAGCGCATTCGCGATGCGTCCTAGTCCTTCACCATCTAAATCACACCGGATCCCTCTCTTCCTATTGGGCAGCCAAGGCGGAGGCGGAGGTCATGGCACACTCCCTTCTTTGTATTTCCACACAAGGCCTCTTTGGAAGAAAGGTGCAGTCAATCAACCAAGCGAACATGTAGGCTGCTCTGAGCTTGGAGAAGAGAGGCTTAAGAGAAGCACATACACAATGGAGAGAATAATTCAAAATTGTGGCAATAGATGAATGAGCAGGGAAACAAACGTGTTAGTTAATGGCAACAGTGAAAGGGAGCGAGGAGAGAGTAAGCAGTGCTCAGGGGGACTGAAACGCCAAGCTGTGGGGCCGCAACACGGCGCTGGGAGCCTTCAGGAACTCTGCATCAGACCAGGTCAGATTTAAGGAGCTTCAACTTCTTGATAAGGAGAACGAAGGAGCATAATAGTACAGTCATCATAACAGCTAACCCTAGGTGCCAACTACTGTCTTGAGCGCTTTCAGTGAATTAACTTACTTGAGTTCCCCAAACACTACAGGTGCTACCAGTAGCCCTGAGCCACAGAGCGGTGGCCCTGGTCACACAGCTAGTATTCTGGCCTGTCGCACAGCTCATAAGGGGAGGGGGCAGAGTTCAAACTCAGGCTCCACACTTTCTCGATTGGACGCAATGCTCTACAAGGACTGTGTTTCCGTAGTGACGCACAGTGGGAAACATGATGTCAGGAGCTCGTGTGCATAGACATCGTAAAAAGTCTGGAAAGGCTCAGTGTTTGACTTGAAAAGAAAGGACCGCCTAAGCACAGGACGCATTGGAGCTGGTCTCATTCCCCATCACATGCGCACCGTGGCACCTCCTCCTTTACCCCTCTCCTCACACGCCAATCTCTCCCAGAACTGGCGTCACTGGGAATGTACCAGTGACCAGCTTCGCTAGACAATAGCAACTGGAGAACTTTGGGTTTCTTACCTTAAACACTGGGGCCACCCACACCGGGTGCTGAGGGAGCAGCGCGGAAGAAGGGCTCCCACTGCCGCGGCCAAGCGGGACCTGCGGGCTGCGAGGGCTGCAGCCCCGTGGGAACCGCTGGTCCAGACTGTCTCATGCTCTCTCCCCAGTGTCCCCCAACCAGCCTCACACCACCGTGCTTTTCTTCCCTAGCAGAGTGGGATTTCCAAAATGAAGGCCGGGGCCCCTCCCCCAGGGGTCCCCCGGGGCGCTTGGCTGCATCACCACCACGCGGAAGGAGGGCTGGGCATCGGGCGCGGCCTCCTTGCTGGGGTCCTTGCCTTGGCAGTCGTACAGCACGCAGGAGACGAGGAAAACCAGGAGCAAGATGACGTAGCTCGCAACCAGGATGATCAGGTTCAAGGTGACAGGGTCGATCTCCAGGTAAAACTCCATGACGTGTCTCAGAGCTGGGGAGCGGGTCCAGAGAGAGGCCACAGGGCCAGTTTGGGGGTTGCAGGGAGCAAACCGCAGCACGTCAGAATAGCTACATTGGCTCTGGAATAAAAATACATTGATCCCCAGGCTCTAGGCGACCTCACGGATTACAGCTGCTCGGTTTAATAACTTAAGCTCTTGCCGTTAATACCGCACTCACCAAAACACAGACGCTGTCTCTCATCGGTTCAGCTAGCAGAGGAAGGCAAAGAGGAAAAGAGAGGACCCGAGTGTTAACCCAGCACAGTCCCTACACGGTTTATCCTCCAGTCAGGCCCTGTGGGGAGCAAACGGAAGTGCTGTCAACAAGCTCACCATGAGCAAGTTGGCTTGCCCTGGAAAAAGTGTGAAGAATGTTCACCTGTTACGGAAGGGAAGCTTAAATGCCACCTATCTGTACGTGGAGCGCTGGGCCATCAGGTCCCCGGGCTTTGGGAATAAATGTGTTCCTTTAGTCGAGAGGAGGACACCTAAGGCCTGGCATTTTCATCTTTTCTTCATTCGTTGGTTTTTAAAGTTCATTAATTCAAAAGCACTTTTTCAGCCCCTCCTGTGGTCCAGGCACCGTGCTAAGCAACAAGAAGAGAAGCGTTTAGTCTAGCAGGGAAGACAGGTATTAAACAAATAACTGCCCGGTCACTGCTGAAGAACCGCGGGAATAACTTTATAAAGGACAAGGGGGGTGACCAGGAGAGCATGTCCCGAGGCAGGTCAGAGAAAGCTTCCCTGAAGAAGAGGCCTTTAACCCCGACCTGAAGTATGGGCCGAAGTTTGCTAGGTTAGGGCCGGTGGGGAAGAGGATTCTCGCCACAGAGAACAGCATTTGTGAGACATCTGAGCAGAGAGAAGCCTGGGAAACTGGAGGAATTGAGAGCAAGGCAACGTGACTGGAGAGAAGAGTGAGGAGCCTGAGGGGAGAGGGGTAGGCAGGGGTCAGGTCGCAGAGGGGCTGGTGGGCTGCACTGAGGGCTTGGCTCTTGCTTGATCCTGGAGCAGGGGGGGCCACTGAGTGATTTCATGCAGGGGAGTGATATTATTTGCCTGTTAAAGAGCTCCTTGGCTGCGTTGTGGAAGCAGGAAGATAAGCTGATGGAAAGAAAATCCGAGAGAATACAGGTGTTCCTTGATTGTTAAATCATCCTGCCACTTCAGCTGCAGCCCTGGCCCAGCAGTCCTGGGGAGAACCAACTGCATGGCAGTGGCAGGGGGCCCCTTGCTCAGAAGGACCCCCCCACTGGGGTGGGTGCTCTGCTGTCACCATCTTGAAATTTCTCAGGATTTTTAAATTTCGCACTGGCCTCACAAATTATGTATCTGGCCTTGCTCTCATCTATGCATCTTCGGCTACAAAGGGACATTTCTCTAAGAGCTAATGGGACTCTTTGGGTCAAAGGCCAGAGCTCCCAGCGGCTTGCCAGTTTCTTACGCTCATTAAGACTTAATGGCCTAGCAGCTTTCGGTTTGGTTCCTCTATGCCCAGCTTCCCACGGGAGCCCGAGTGTTCGGGGATGCTGCAGAGGGAAATTCTTATTGATCTGGAGGCCTTTTTCAAACAATAAATTCCATGATTCTATGGTCCTGGGCTAACCTGTGGAATTATTCTCAAGAAGATGAGTGGTTCCCAAACACCCCAGGTTTAGGGCCAACCTCACTGGGGTCAATTGGACTTCTTCGGAAGACAGATTCCTGGATCAGCCCCAGGCCTATGGAATTAGAATCTTTGAGGCTGGAGTCTGGGAAGCTGCACTGGATGCTTCTGGTAGGCACCCAGGAGGGAGAATCATGGCCACAGGTGTGAGTGAGAAGGACATGTAGAAAACGGGCTGCCACAGCCTTGGTTGGCTGCCAAGAGCAACCATAGGAGGATTTCAACACAGATTCAGCATCATCCGTGTTCTCAGTCCCACAGGCTTATTAGTTCACTTTGTCAGGAGGAATCCTTTTCCTGGTGGCAATTCACGTTTACCAAGCGCATAGGAGACTGATGTTTAGAACAGAATACCAGCGTATGAAGTTACAGTGAAAAATTTAACTGTCAGAGGTCAGGAGGGCTTATGCTGGTATGATGTGGCTTTTTCTTCCTGGAGGCAGAGCTACAAAGTCCACTTACAACCAGAAAAGTGCATTTATAACCTTGGTAGACATAGGACCTCAGTGGGTAGACCTGTCCTGTGCTCTGTGCCCAGTGCTCCCGGTCACAGCCAGACCTTCCGCGGCAGCCTTCGGTACCAGTTAAGTACTTTCCGCGGCCTACTCTGCACTCCAGATTCTTGACTTCTGTAGCACACCGATGTCTGGATAGTGCAGGGTCTACCATGTAACAATATTTAGGAACATTCTCTGATGACTTGAAATAGATGACACCAGGATTTGCTAAAATTGACTCTGAAATGAGAACTGGGTACATTTTAGTCTACATGAAATTAATCAGAAAGATACAGGCAGCACCTCTGTTCTGTCAAGTGGAGTTTTCACATCAGCTCCAGGTTTCTCTGTGCTAACCCTTCATTGTGCTGGCTGGTCCGGTCTGGCCTCCTCTCTGCGGTTGGGCTGATTATCTCCATGGCACCCCAGAATATTTTGTTCAAGGCTATTGCTTTTGGATCAGTATCGTCTTACTATCTTCAGAGAGTTTTTTGTCTTTGTACCTTCCAGTGCTCAAAGGTCATTGTAAGTCCAACCTTGTGGAGGCTTTGATTCCTTCCAACGTGTTCAGTGAAATGTTGGCTGTTTGCTGTGCTTAGCTAACTCCAGGGCGGCTGCTTTACTCACGTGGCTGCCAACCTCCTGGGACCAAGTGTCCTTCCTTTAAGAAACTTTCCTCTTGCACCATCTAGTGGCCACAGCCGAGACTGCTAAGTAAAGAGCAAAAAGTTGGCAAAAGACAAATTGGAACAGTAACTTCTAATCAGCCGGAGGGTGACATAGGGACTAACAACAAGCTGCATTTCCCAACAGCCCATCGAGGTAGTCGGGAATAGCCAGTCCTTTATCTCTTTACAGACCTGTACGGTGCCCTTACCCTGTGCTGACCCAGTGCTAGACGCGTTGGAGCTGGACAATGTGGTAAATACTGAAACTGTGCTATGTGCCCAGGGCTAGCACTAATAAAGAGAGGGGTTATGAACCCCACGGTAGAAAGAGGAAAGTGAATGCAGAGAGGTGAATGAATTCTAATGAGCTGATCCTCATCCCTCTTCTCCCTCTCTCCTCTCCATCTGTTTTCTACTGACTGAACTATAAATCAAATACCTACAGAGAACACCCCGTGCTGTGCACTCAGGGGCACTCAAAACCCAATCAGGCCGCTATTCTGTGGGTCCTCAGTTGGATACATACATAGGTACCCTGCGGCCCATGCTGTCTGCTGACCTGGAATGTCGCTGAATAATGCCAGATAAACCTGTGCTCTCTGACGATGCATTTCTAGGCGACCTGTCAATGCAACTAGGACTTATGCTTTAAAGTGCCCACCTACTTTTGTATTTTAACTCTTCTCGATATGAATGCATTTCTCATATTACATCGCGCCTTGTGTCCTCAACCAAATGCAATACCCCAAATGTCTTAGCGCAGTATAAGTTTTAATAACTCCGGAGGCAAAAAATGTCATACGCTTGCAAAATAGAATTGGTAAGTTTAGTTATGTTATAGTTGAGGATGTAGAAGCTCAAGGAAGCGGCTTGCTCAGGGCCAGCAGATGGTAAATGACAGAAACAGGACTGTAAGCCAAGTTTTTTGAATTCTAGTCTAATGCTCTGTCCCCTGGAGCTACCGACTAGATGGAGGAGGAAGTGAAGGAGCGCTTGATGCTGAAGCTGCCGGAAAAGTGGGAGTGGCAATGCTAATGGCCACATGCCAGCCATCTGTATTTTCAAAAGGCCACCTGACCTACAAATTGGCACTAAGAGAACATGACTCTCCTCCCAACCCACTGCCCCTCTCCAGTTCCCATTCAGAATCTAGAGAGTGGCTCATCCAGGAGCTTCTGGAAAAACACTGTCACATTTTAATCGCAGAACGGCTTCAAGATATTTTTTCCACCTGGACTGGTTTGAATAGAGTCTCCCTCCAAATACACACCTACTTGGAAGCTCAGAATGTGCCTTGGTTTGGAAAGAGCATTTTTGCAGATATGATCAGTTACGGTGAGGTGGATAAAGGTGGGTTTTAAATCCAATGACTGGAATCGTTCTATGAAGGCCGTATGAAGACAGGGACACACAGAGAGGAGAGTGGCATGTGAAGGTGGCAACAGAGAGGTGGCAATATTGCAGGGAGGCATCCAGAAGCCAAGGAATGCCCAGGGTTTCTGGCGACCGCCAGAAGCTAAAAGAGAGGCGTTGGACAGATCCTCCCTCAGAGCCTGTAGAAAGGACCAACCCTTTGATTTCTGACTTCTAGTCTCCACAACTGTGAGAGAATACATTTCTTTTTCTTCTAGTGACCCAGTTCGTGGTATTTTGTCAAAGCCATTCTAGGAAACTAATCCATCATCTATCTACTGCTCCCATAAAGCCAGGTACAGCTTGGAGCAAATTGTGAGGCATACTAAGGTCCTTTAGACCTCCCTTTACTTTCTTTTGGCATTTGTCCCTTCTAGCCCGTGGCCTGGTTCCTGGCTGCTGCTTCTTATGTGTGGCTCCACGAATGAAATGCCTGAGATAAAAGAAAATTCCTGCATGTGAAATTTGCTTCCACAAAAAAATAAACACAAGATCTTCACTTTGAAATAGCAACTGGCTAGCAATCTCTGATCTAGCCTTTTTGTACCTTCCTGGTAAAATTCCTTGGAAGACACAGAAAAATATAAAAACTTACAAAAGAAATGAATAACAGTATAGTAGGGGTAATATCTTTAAGATTCTAAGGCATTGCTACTCCCTTCACCCCTTCCCAAGAATTGTTTGAACCCATTCCTCTTCCTCATCATCCAGGACTCTAAAAGTGGTGACTCTCTCAGGAGAGAGAAGCCTGAAAAAATCAAATGCATCATTCTTGCACTTTTTTGTAGACTTCTGTAATTTTACACCCAGGTCCACAGACTTAGAGCCAGGCATTGTGGGAGGAGCAAAGGCCACTGTTTACATGATAAACTTTTGGCTTTGTGTATCAACAGCCTAGAATTTATACCACAGGCCAGAATATAAGAAAGAAAAAGTGAAGAATGCAACTTTTCTACTCTTAAGGCAATAAGGGTTGAAATGGGAATCCCAAGGGCAGGTTACAAGACCTTAGATGTTGCTATGCCCCTGTGAAGGCCCTTCCATTCTCCTACACACCATCTATTGGTGGAAAGACTATAGAATCACCCAGATGGGTATCTCAAAGCAGAAGGACTTGGGCTTTGACTCCATAGCCTATCTCTGAGGGACTGTCAGGTTCTTGGAGAAACCTCCATGCCTTATGTGACACTGAACAGCAATGTGCCAGAATAATCGAGAACAATGTCTGTGGAAGGTGGCTAACTGGACAAGCCAGGGCTGCCTTAGAGTTGAAGGCGTACCAAGATGGTGCGTGGAAAAGAGCTGAGAGTTCCCAAGACTCCAACACAGGATTTAAGTGGAAGAGCTGAGAAATGTCTGACTGTGTAAGGGTCCTGGTTCTCCTGACATTGTCGTGTGAGCAGGCCTGATGACGGTGGGACTGGAGGCTTGGGCGTGAGCAGTGATGGGACTGGCCCAGAGAACAGATGGGACAAGCCACACTCCCGTGGGTGACATCGCAGACAAGTGATAATATGTAAACTACACATACCCTCCCCAAAGCTAGGACAATACCTAAGACTCCAGGAACTTAGATGATTCCCAGAAAGAAAAAGGCAGGAAGAAGGGGAAAGGGAGAATCCAGAATGTGAATAAGTTTTTACTTCGCAAAGGATAAAGCTTTAAACAAGAAGCAGTTGAATGAGTTTTTATTAGCAAATTGAATGTTTACCATTGACAGACATCGGAACTTCTGAATTAATTTAATTATACAGAAAAGAAGAAAAGTAGGGTTTGCATATTTGAGTTATGCCTATAAATTGCACATGCATTAAAACAAGGCTGATAGACAACCTAATACCAAAATTTGAGAAGGCTCTTGACTGACTCTAAGGTACTGAGAAGTATCTAAGCATCCGTGGGGCATAATCAGGCCTTGTGCAATAAAACAGAGGCGTTTGAGGACAGTGGGGCATTTCTCCAGCCAAGCCCACCATCTATCTGCCCATGTATCATAGTCCCGGGATACCTACAACCTACTGCTGCCTCCCATCCTCAGCATCTTCAGTCCAGAGAGGCGAGTAGAGAGGGAGGATGGTGGTGGCGCCTTACATCACGGGCAGTTATTTCTCGCAAGTAAAAGATAAAGGTGTTCAATGTAATGAATTTGTATATGTTGTATGTCAATTATATCTCAATAAAGCTGGGAAAAAGAAAAGCAGGAGCAGGGAAAAGAAGCCTACAGATGAGAGGAATCCTGAACGGAGGCACAACGGGCAGGACAAATCCCGTCTCGCCAGCAAGCCGGTACCAGATGAAGTCTCAGCTGGCTCACACAGGGCTTACTAAGCTATGCAGGAGAGTGTGGACTTTATCCTAACTGCCCTGGGAAGCTCTCAGAGAGCTTTAACTGGAGTGGCAGGGATCACGCTTCTTCCTGGAGAAACTCACTATGGCCCGTCTGCAGAGAATGAGTTTCAGAGACGGAGTGGGAGCAGAGAGGTCAGTACAGGTGACCGCTGCAGTGCTGGGGGACAGACACGGCGGCGGTATGGAGGAAGATGCTGAGATGTGGCTTGGGTCCTAGACGTATGGGGCGCACTTGTTGAGGACTGGATTTTAACCTGAGTGACAGGTTGGATGAGGGCGCTCTGTATGGGGGTACCATGCAGTGACATGTGGACGACTGGTTTGGGGTTGGATCAAGAGTTCTTAGACTTAATTAAATTTGAGATGCTGAGGAGGCAGTGGATTTCTGTGGATCTTAGCTGGAAGATCCGTGTCGCAGGTACAGAATTTGGAGTTACCAGCATGTAGGTGGCACTCACGGTCATGGGACGAGGTGAGCTGGCATTGGGAGAAAGTGTAGATAAGGAAGAGAAGAGGGCTAAGAACAAGTTCCAGAGTTTTCCAACGTTGAAAGGTTGAGAAAATAAGAGGGAGCCAATAAATGAGACAGAGGAGTGGCCAGTGAGGTAAGAGGGAAAATGGGGACATTGGGGAAAGCGAGTTTAAAAGAGGAAGTGGCCAACTGGGTAACAAGCTGCTAGGTGATAGGGTGACCTGAGAAGAGGGAATTGGCCAATAGCTTTGAGACCTTGATAAAAACAGAAGAAGTTTTTTTGTGGAGGAGGTGGGTGAAAAATTCAGCTCAACAAGGAGGCTGAGAAAAGAATTGAAGGTAAAAACCAGCAGAGACAGCGAGTATAGATAACTTCAGGAGGTTGGCTGCGAAAGACGGCAGAGAAATGGGAAATAGCTGCAGGGCAGTGTGGGAGGGAAAGATAGCTTCGTTTTGTTTTTTTAGATGAGTGATATTGAAGCATGCGTGTGAGCCAAAGGGCACATTCCATTTAAGAAAGAGCAATGGATGATATAAGAGAAAAAGAAAAATTGTAGGAGCAAGTTCCTTGAGCAAGGATGAGACCCAGAGCAAACAGGGAAGGACGGGTCCCCGCCAGGAGCAGTTTCTTCCACAGTGTCAAGATCGAGGAGAAGTTAGCAGACGCAGAGCAGCACTAGCGCTAGGAAGATGAGCTCGGTTTCATCCGATTCCTGGCTTTTGTTTTTTGTTTTTCATTCAAGAGTGAGTCAAGATCTTTAGCAGCAAGGAAGTGACGGAAATGTCTGGAATGTTAAACGCACGTCCCAGAGAAGTAAGGCACGACGGCAGGGTGGTGATGTGTGCCCACTGGAGACGTGTGGGGATGAACGTAAAGTGAGGTGCTCGGCTCGAAGTAGGCGGACAGCCTGGGTCAGCGGACTGGAGGCTCGGTCAGGTGTACACAGCAGAAGACAGGGCCCGTGAGGGTGTTAGAGAGAAAGTGGTTCTAAAACTGGATCAAAGCTGGTACGCTGGAGAGGGAGAAAAATGAGGACTTTGGGGATGTATGTGTGGAGATGGTTATAAACGGCGGGCTCCGTGCAGCGGCCGTCCCTGTGTGGTGAACAGAAAGATGCAGGAGAATTAGAGAAACGCTTGGGAGGATTGGGGTAGTGTCTACAGAAGGGCAGCAGTGAAACAGACTCGGGAGGGGCTGGAGTTATTGGGGATGACAGGGTTGAGGGGGGACCATGAGAGTGTGTATGGCCGATGTTGGGGGAAGGGAACATCTTTTTGGTTGAGTTCGTAAAAAGTCGGCAGGGGCAGAGCATTGTCAAAATCGCCAAGCTGCATGCAAGAGCAAGCGGAGAGGCTGAAGTGAGCTGAGCACTGAGTCCTCGGTAAGGAGGTTGCTAGGTGACTGTGAAAAGATGACATGTCCTTCACAAGCGTAAGCACACCAGCTCAGGATTTTGATGGAGAAAGTATGTTTAGAAGTAACCATCCAGCGGGTAACTGATCACCCACTAAATCGCAGACCCTGAAGTTTATAGAAGTTTATTACATTAGGACGTTTATTAATTTCCTGTGGCTGCTGTGATAAACTAACACAAAGTTAGTTTTGTGACTTGGAACGATTCAAACTTAATCTCTCACAGTTCTAGAGGTCAGAGGTCCCAGATCAAGGTTCGGGCAAGGCTGCGCTCTGTCTAGAGATTCTAGGTGAAAACCTCTCCCTTGTCTCTTTCGCCTTTTGGAGACTACGGTCAAGTCCTTGGCTTGTGGTCACATCACTCTGATCCTCAAACCAGCCTCTTCAAGGGTCTCTCTGCTCTATCTTCGCGTTGCCTTCTCCTCTGTGTGTGTAAAATCTCTTCGCCTCACTCTTGTAAGTACAGATGTGATTACATTTTGAGCTCACCTAGATAATCCAGGACACTCTCTCTATCTCAGGGTTCCGAATTTAATCGCATCTGTAAAAATTGCCATATATGGTGATATCCACAGGTTCGAGAGATTAGGGTGTGGCCTTCTTGAAAGACGTTTTTTTTTTTTTTTTTCCCCCAGCAGACCACATGGAGTCTAGGGAAAAAAAATGAGCTTTTGTTTGAGAAGGCTGACGGGGAACCAGTGTCTTCAGGGATGGTCAGTTTTCAATAAAAATAATGCTGGTACTACTCAATAAATATTGCTAAGTAATCACTTTACTAAATAAAATTATCTTGATCTAAAATTTCAGACTATAGGAACAAAAACAAGGGAAGGAAAAGATGAGTAGAGCTATGCTAAGTTCTTCATCTGAAATAAGGAAAACTCAAAAGATACCATTTCTTAATTTAACAATTAGAGAGAAAACAATTTTTTAGCTTGCTTTTGAAAAAGTGTTGATGCAAAATCTTACCCAAAATCCCTGCACCATGGTCGTCACCCATTTGTAAGGGCGGCAAATTTGATCCTTTCCTCTGTCCTCATTCACTTTTCTGGTTTGCAATGTTTCATACCTATGATGCCGTTCTGCACTCCCTTATCTGAATGTCATACGATCTGGAGACACTCTGCATTCTTTTTGCCTTGAGACTTTTTATAACCTGTGATTAGGGTATAGATGGTTAAAGATGCCTGCTTTATCCAGCTTCCTATATAGAATTTATGTAACGCTAGCGTTCACTCATTTTGATGTGTAGATTGGACTTGGAAGGACTTGCATGGATTTAAGAGTATCTTTGGCTCCAAGATACAGAGAACGACCAGATGCAACCGCAGCTTTGATGATGCTAATTTTCAGGGTGCCAAAAGCAACCCAGAGGGAGATATGAGCACCAGATGGAATAACAAAACCCCGATGACTCCACATTCAAAATATATCAAGAATTGGAACCTTCCTTACACCGCTTCACATCTTGCACTCTGTGTTGAGCCTCCGTGGCCTCTGACGTGACTATCACAACTCGTCTAGCAGGCTGCCCTTCCCACCGCCCCCCACCCAGTCAATGCTCAACACAACCCGAGCAAACCTCTTAAAGCAGAAGCCGGACCGTGCCATCTCTTTGCTCAAAACTGTCTGAGGAGTTCCTGTTTCCCTCCAGCAAAAGCCAGCATTCATTCATACAAGGGCAGTAAGGCATGAGGGCCCTCACCCGCCTCCCTCCTGTCGTTTCCAAGCACTTCCCCCTCACTTCTTCTACTCTGGCCACGTGGGTGTCACCTGGACCCTCCGAGCCACTCAGGGTCTTAGCACTCGCTGTTCTGTCTGCCGGCAATGTCCTTCTTCCCACGAGCTGCTCAGCTTGCTCTTTGACTTCCTCAGGCCATCGCTAAAATGCGACCTGATGACAGAGGCTGTCCATGACCACCCCGTGTGAAATAGCTCCCTCCCTGTGTGCAGCGCCCCCTTCCTCCCTTCTTCCGCTTTGTTATTCCCCACAGTACTTGTTCCCATCGGACGTACTCTAAGTGTGGTCATGTCGTCTGTTAGATGCATGGAATGTTCACGAGGGCAGGGGGTTTGTTTCATTCACGGCCATAGGCCGGCACACTGCCCAGAACACGGCACATCGGAAGCACTGAATACACATCTGGGGAATGGATGAATGAATGTGCCATTCATGAATACACCTCTTGCCTTTCTTGAGAAAGTCTTGAACTGTTTATTACAAATAATGGTGATGAAGAAAGACCCCCTTGGCAAGGGATTGCAGAAAACATGACGACAAAGAATAAGGGCCTAGACTAGCGTTGTAGGCTGATTTGTGCCCCCCACTCCTGCCTGGCCATTTATAAGGTGAAGGCTTAACCTCCGGTACTTCGGAATGTGAGTGTGTTAGGGGCCTTCAAAACAGCGTGAAGCCAAACTGAAGCTGCGAGGGTGGACCCAAATCCAATGTGGCTGGTGTCCCTAAAGGAGGAGGAAATGCAGACACACAGAGGGACACCAGGATGTGCAGCACAGAGGAGAGACCACGTGAGGACACAGTGAGAAGGAGGCCATCTGCAAGCCAAGGGGAGGGGGAGAAACGGAATCTTCTGACACCTTGATCTTGGACTTCTGGCCTCCAGCACTGTTGGGAAATAAATGTTGGTTGTTTAGGTCACCTCGTCTGTGGTATTTTGTTATGCAGCTCTAGCAAATGAATATACTTAGCTTCAGGGAAAAGCAATATTTCGTACTGTTTTAAAGATTTCATTTATTTATTTTTAGAGAGAGGGGAAAAGAAGGAGAAAGAGAGGGAGAGAAACATTGATGTGCAAGAGATACATCCACCGATTGCCTCTCACACGCCCCCACAGGGGACCCGGCCCATAACCCGGGGATGTGCCCCGACTAGGAATCGAACAGGCAGCCCTTCAGTTCACAGGCCCACGCTCAACCCACTGAGCCACACCAGCCAGGGCAGAAAAGCAATATTTTGAACTGGGCTTTTAAAGTGCCGAGGTATGCTTATGTGAAGCCAGATGGGAAACATGAGCTCGTTAGAAGTTTGTAAGTGTCCAGTACTTACAGGGAGATCATTACTACTAAGCGAGCATGTGTCCTGTTGCTAGTAGCAATTGTTTA
The DNA here is from genome assembly GCA_004026765.1 of Micronycteris hirsuta. NCBI lineage: Eukaryota > Metazoa > Chordata > Mammalia > Chiroptera > Phyllostomidae > Micronycteris > Micronycteris hirsuta. The sequence goes on from PVJI01006097.1 coordinate 32,251, forward strand.
AAGTGGCACAGGCTTCAATCCTGGAGTGATGAAGGATCACCTAAGAGGTAGACCACCAGGGGCATTGTCATCACCACAGTGACTGACACCAACTGAGGACTTACTGTGTGCCAGGTTCTCTTCCAACCACTTGGTGAGCATGGAGCTATTCAGCCCTCACAATGCTCTGTGAAAGCTTATCACCCCATTATACAGATGAGAAAACTGAGGCATAAAGGGGGGAGAGGAAGCTTAGCAGTCCTGTGTAGTTTGTCCACAGCGACACGATATGTCAATATTAGGGGTAGAATTTAGAAGTGTCATGATGGGCTGGTATGAGGCATTTTTAATAATAACAGATTTGAACAGAGGAACTCATCAGAAGGAAGAGTATGAGAGATTTATAATAATGAGGCATTTGAATAGGGTGACTTGTCAGAGGGAGAAGACATATTGACCTCTAAAGTCCAGGTAGCCATAGCCTAGAACTTGCTTCCTCACCAACATCTGTGTTCTTCTGGGACACACAGCCAGACCGCCTTCCCTGCAGTCAGGTGTGGTTTTAGGACTAAGCTCTGGCCAATGGAAAGTGAGCCCAATGGACGGACGTCACTTCTGGGCTTGCCTCTCTTCTGACCGGATGCAGAGGTGAGGAGGCTCTGCAGGATGGTGGAGCCACACATGGGAGGAAACGTGGCCCCAGGTCCCTGTGTGAGCAGGAGCCCCGTCCCTTGCCCCTGGGACTGTTACGCAGGTAAGAAAATCACTGACTGGAGGGGTCTGTTTGTTCTGCCAGCCTAGGTTAGCTAACTGATACACCGTAATTTCAAGACGCCTGCCCAGGGGTCGCTGCGCTCTCGACCATCCCTGTAGCACTTCCAGTGTTTGCTGTGGGGTGTAAAGGTCACCTCAAAATATCTCCCCTTCATCAACGAGCACCCACGTTTTCACAGATGGTAGGGCGATGCTGACAGTGTTGGTTCAGTCGCTGGTGACCTGTCACCCAGTGTGTCTGGAAAACGTTTTAAGTAAAATAAAACAAGCTGGAAAATAAAAACCTTTTATAGTTATAAGGAGTAGACCAGGGGTGTCAAACTCATTTTCACTGGGGGCCACGGCAGCCTCATGGGTGCCTTCAAAGGGGCAAAAGTAATTTTAGGACAGTGTAAATGTAACTGCTCCTTAACCGGGGGCAAGGAGCTTGGTGCTGCCGCTGGGTAGAAACAAGGTGCCAGGCAGGATATAACAAGGTGGAGGGCCGGATTCGGCCTGCGGGCCTTGTGTTTGCCACCTGTCAAGTAGACATTGCCCATCTGCCCCTAAACTGAAATTTCCCTCAATCTAGGCACACCATGTACCAAGTTTTCTGAATTTAAATGGCCCATACCACAACTAACCCCTTATAGAATAATAGAGATTTCATGAGACCCTGTAAAAACTCAAAATATAGTACTTCTTGTTGCCTTAATCAGTAGTTGATAAATAAAGAGTTTTGAAAATATCTTTTGATATAGCTTATGAAAAACTCAGATGAGTAACAGAGTTAGACATTTCTGTTAAGGGGACAGGCTGGAGGCAAACGCAGTCTGGCCAAATAAGGTCGGTCTCTCTCTCCATTTTTTCCCACTTCCATTCATCCAACATTGTTTGGGAACTTATTTGATATGAAGAGCTGCCCTGCATTAGGCATGTCACCCATTTAACCTTTCAGCTCCGTGGGACTGTTCAGAAGGGCAGTGCCCTCCTCTGAGTGTGGGCCCGAGACCTGGCTCCAGGGTTGGACAGAATTTAAGAGTCTCCTGTCTCCCCCACTTCCTTTTGCAGGCTTTCCTTTCTTGCTATCAGTTAACACTTAGGAGTCTGGGGCCTAAGGCCAGATTCTGGCTTGTCCGCAGTTTCCCTCCCCGACAGTAGAGGGCACCCCAAGACCACAACCCTGGAGAATCTGAGGTTTTTATGGTCCAGTTTCCTTCCCACGTGTAACAGGAAACGGACAAGTGGTTTTGGGGTGATAATGGAGTTTTCTCATTTTCCACTTCTTTATATCACCAGAGACATTCTTTTAGGAACAACTGAAAAAATAAACGAATTCCTTGCCCACCCCCCAGCCCCACCCCGCAGTTTGCATCGGTCTCCCCTCTCTCCCCCTTCATACTCAGTCCCCCTCTCCATTTCCAGGAACCGTCTTCCCTGGCAATGCGCTTGTCAGAATGATCTGGGGCCAAAATCCAAGTCCCAAGATACCACAAATTTCAAGGGTCTCCTCGCTACTCACCACGGCCGGCTGGCGCTCAGCCCACGTAACATTTCACTGAAGGCCTGAGAACTGGAGCCGTCCAGGAAGAAGAGAACCTCTGAACTCTGTAATGTACTCCGAAAGTAGCTTTCGGTGGGTGCGTCTTCGGCAGATTTGTGATTTAAAGTGGTGGTGGGAGTGGGTGGCAGGAACAAATCGGGATTCTGCTGTATTTGTGTTATTTGCCTTCTCCTGTAGGCTTTTTACTGCCAAAAATGTGAGAAGAAGAGAAAGGGAAAATTGTTTGGGCCAATTCTCTCTGGCTGCTATGGAAAATCCGGAGACCGAAGCTGCCAGAGCCAGAAACAATATTTTTTTTTTTTCCCCTGGTAGGGATTCTCCAGTTTATTCAGAGTCATGAACTCCTGCGAATATGGTCTAGGGTTTTTCCCACATCTCCTTGTATTGTTACTAAAAGTAACCAGTCAAGGGCAGTTGTATTTGCATAGGTGAGCCTGAGGCTGAAGGTAGACAATTCTAAACCCAAGTATATAGTCTTTCTTTCTTGGTGAGGAATCCCTTATGCGACCTTTAACCAAGAGGGGGCATCCTCTGAGTGGGAATTGTCCCTTCTAGACCGTTTTACAGTCAGAAAAAGTAGTCCAGGCTCGTGTGGATCACCGGAGATGGGAACTGCTGACATAGGACTGAAAACCTTGTATCTACACCCTCAGAGAGCATCTAACTGGGAGGGGGAGGGGGAGGGGCGAAACCAGGCAGAAGCCAGTTACCATTGCCCCCTGAGCCCGAAGCTCCACGTGTGTGTGTCCACGCTGACCTCCGCCTGAAATACCTTTTCCTTTCTTCCTCCTTTGGAAAACACCGAGCCATTAGTCCCAAATGCCCTCTTCACCTTTTAGCCTTGCTTCCTCTGCATCCCTGAACTCTTTTTAAAAAATGATTTTATTTATTTATTCTTAGAGAGAGGGGAAGGGAAGGGGAAAGAGAGGGAGAGAAACATCCATTGGTTGTCTCTTGCATGCTCCCCAACCGGGGACCTGGCCCGCAACCCAGGCGTGTGTCCTGACTGGGAATTGAATCAGTGACTTTTCAGTTTGCAGGATGATGCCCAACCCACTGAGCCGCAATGGTCAGGGCTCGTTCCAGACCTTTTACGTCCCAGGATGAGGGCACATATTACCCATTATTTCAGTGTGTCTCGACGTCAGGACTGTGAAACCCATAAGAGCTTGGATCGAGTTATTGCATTGTTATCCTCAGTGCCTACTCCTATGCAAGGCTCATAGCAAATGCCTGACAAGTGTTGGTTGCATAGATAAACACACAAATCAATAGAATTACAATTTTTTGCTAACTAGTCTATCATCATAGATGGGTGGGATTATTTGAAGAAGTCTTGAACCAATAGTTTAGTTGTTCTTGCTTTTTCTGCCTGGGTAGCAGCACTTCAAAGAAAATGTACTTTGCATGTATAGAAATGTAGGCAAAAGAAAAAAAAAGACCATTATCCAAAATATGCAGAGAACACTTAACATTAAGAAAACAGACAACTTGATTGAAAGATAGGTCAAAGACCTTAACGGATGACACCTCACCAAAAAAGACCCACAGGAGGCAAACGAGCCCAGGAAAGGGTGCTCACAGCATCCGCCATCAGGGAAATGTAAATATGAGCAACAACAAGGTAACACTTCAAATCTATTGGAATAGCTCAGGTCTGGAACGCTGACAACACCAAATGCTGCCGTGGACGCGGAGAACAGAAACTCCCATTCACTGCTGGTGGGATTGCAAAGGGCACAGTCACTTGGAAGACAGTGTGGCAGTTTCTTAGAAAATATCCTCTGGCCATAAGATCCAGTGACCGTGCTCCATGGTATCGACCCCAAAGAGTCAAAAACGTATATCCACACAAAAACTGCCACACAGATGTTTATAGCCACTTTATTTATGACTACCCAAACCTGGGAGCAATGAAGATGTACTTCACTTGCTAATGGACAAATAACTGTGTTCCGTCCAGACAACAGAACAGTATTTGGCAGTGACATCAGCCAGATGGCAACATAGATTGTTCCTGACTCACAAGAGGCACAGCTAACAACTATTGCTCTGATAAGACACCACTGAGAGAATTCTAGAACATGGGGGTGAGGCTGAAGCACCCCTTGCAACACAGAGATGCAAACAGACCACATGAGAAGGGTAAGAAGAAGGGCCATGTACTGACCACCTGGCCCCTCCCCGAGGCTGGCACTGGAGAGAGCTCCCAAACCTCCAGATCCTACAGTGGAAAAAGCAGAGGGGCACAGAGCATCCAGCTCCCTCAGCATTGTGGGTTGCTTTTTGAGAGCCCCCACTTGGCTCCCACCCCATCCAGATTGCAGGGGAGTCTGCAGGGCTGGACCACTGGGAGTCTATGTTGGAGAAGGGGGGGCTCCAACACCTGGCACTGAGCTCTTGGCCAACTGAGTTTCTACCTGCAGAGCCCAAGTCATAGTCCCAACCAGCAGCTCTGCTCATCTGCAGACCCAAGTCGGTGGTGCTGTCTGGCCAGGGAAAGCTCTCAAGTCGTGAAAAGGCACGGAGGAAACCTAAACCCCTATTACCGAGTAGAAGACGCTGATCTGAAAACGCTGCATACAGTTGATCTTTCAACATGCGGGTTCAGAGGCACTGCTGACTTCTTGTTCCGTCTGAAATCTGCATATAACTTTTGACTCCCCCAAAACTTAACTAGAGTCAGCCCATTGCATTTGTGGATTCAACTAACCATGGATCAGAAACAGTATTTTTAATCCACAGTTGGGAGTCTGTGGTTGAGAATGTGAAAATACTGCTTTTGATCTTTTGGTGGTTGAACCCATGGATGCGAAACCCACAGATCTGAAGGGCCTATTGTATTTACTGAAAAAAAGTTGGGTATGAGTGGACCCACGTAGTACAAATCTGGGATGTTCAAGGGTCGACTGTATTTGACATTCTGGAAAAGGCAAAACAATGGAGACAGTAAATGATTAGTAGTCTCCAGGGGTGAGGGGAGGGGAGATGAATAGGCAGAACATGGAGGATTTTTAGGGCACTGAGAAATACTCTGTGTGATATCGCCATTGTATATTTGTCTAAACCCATAGAATATACAACACCAAGAGGGAACCCTAAGGTAAACTGTGGACTTTGGGCAATAATGTTCTCTCACTATAGGTTCATTTTGTTTTTAAGAAGGTGGCATTCTGTTGAGTGATGCTGGTAAGGGGAGAGGCTGTGCATGTATGAGAGCAGGTCTATGTGGAAAATCTCTGGTCCATTGGTGAAGTTCTCGTCGTTGTCTTCTTCTTCTTTGTAAAGAGTGACTGTAGCTAAAGAGATGTGGATAAAGAACAGAACATCTGGGTAGCATTCAAGCTCTGTCACATAGTTCCTATGTGTCCTTGGATGTCACTTAACCTCTTTCGGTTTTAGTGGCCTCATTTTCGCCTTTTGGGTATTCTTTCAGATGTTTGCTCTGGGTCTTTCTAGCACTATTTGAAACTGTGTAAAGAAGAACTCATAGACATTAATATTTATTCTGAAGAAAAAAAGGAAGTATTGATCAGAACCATCCTTTATACACAAGAGAATGCATGCACAGACACGAAAAGAATAGAATATGGTTAATTAAAAAAAAAAAACTAGTTGATTTTGAAATCAATCAGCTGAATTTCATCCAACAAATCATAACTAATTTTCTGCTTAAATTATTTTATACAATATTGAATCCTAACTTTTCCTCCAAAGTTAGCATGTGTAGATACATCCCAGCATTGAGTACATTGTCGTCTTGGTCATCTTGTTGAGTCAGCTGAGACTGTTTCCAATGTCATTCAAAAAGACTCCAAGATAGCCCTTTGGGGCCAAGGTGTTTAACTGATAGCTCAGCCTCAAACTGAAAGCTGAGCTCTGCTCTCCCACAAAGCCAGAGTGGAGGAAGAGAAACAAAACCAAAACATTTGATCTAAAAACAACAAAGCATTGCAAATCCCCCACAAGCATCCCTAAACTCCACTGGGATTTGGCAAGAGATCATTGGGATGGATTGCAAGTGAAGATGACAGGAATACAACTTGGCTTTCCAGAGACTGCCTGAGGCGGTCGAGGTCAGTGTGGTGGTGATGGGGTGGGGTGTGTGGTGAGGATCATAAATCAAGTCGGCCCAGAGATTTGAAAACAGTATTGCTTTCCAAACCTGGAACCTCAGAATAGAGTTGACTTCATCCCGTCACTGCTGTTTACAGACCCGGCCCGGGGGTCCTCCTTTGGCAGTGGGGATCTTAGTGGTGGCTGAAGGTTTGCTGGTGAGCAACTGAGAAGGGAATCTAAAAGGGCGTACAGCTAATTAACACAGACATCTCCAGGAAAGTAGAAAAAATTGCTTGGATGTAGAACTCCTCATTTGGAAATTGTCCAGGAAAAAAAAAAGTGAAAGTTTCCACCTGCCCCACCCCCCTTTCTCTCAGGCGAATTTAACAGTAGGTTAAGGCATCCAGGCTCAGGGAATAAGGCAGAGGCATCCTTTCAGGCCCAGCCAATAAGAGTGGTATAATTTTCCTGCTCCCCACACTGTCATTATTATAGTTCAGATTCTCTGGCCTCCAAGATCCCATTTCTATCTCCTCCCAACTCAGCCTTCTACAGCAACACACCTTTTTAATCATTCTGGTCTTCATCAGCCTCTGCTGGATCTCCATCCTTCAGGTTAAAGGCAGAACATTTCAGTCATGCAAGGACCTCCTGAATCCCAACATTGCCTGCCTTTCGCTGTTCTCTGGTTGATTTCCCCACATAGCAAGCTTCCCTGGTTTCCTGGTCAATTGGCGATTGCTCAGAGGTTCATGCCCTTTCCTTCCCAGAATGCACTTTCCCTCCCTCCCGTTGCCTTGGCGAACCCCCGTGAATTCTTCAAAACTTGCTCCAGGTTTCAATGTCTTTGGAATTTTTCACATCTCCTCCAGCCGAAGTCCTTGACCCCTCTTTATATTGTCTTTGCATTGCGTACACACAGCCTTCCATTCCTGTTTTCATTTCTTTCCCAACTAAATTCTAACCATTTCGTATTTATCTTTGCGACCCTGCCTCCTAGCCCAGTCAGCCAGTCACATGACTGGTGGGCAATAAATATTGTAGAATAAATGGATTTCTTGGTGCTTAACTTCTGGTCTTGATAATGTGGGAATGTTATTTCCCATTGGCTATAGACCGGGAGAAATGAATGCTGTAGGGGAAAAGAAAATACCTCTATCATCTTTTCCTTTGAAATCCAGCTCTGTTTCGGACGAACTCTTATTCCGATGGCACATAATCAGTACTCCGCCTCTGTCACTGTGTTTCGTAAACTTGGACTTGTAGTAGCCATAACTGTTTGAGAAGTGGAATGCAACCACGGTAATAAACAGAACACAATAGCCCCGAGTGGGACCCAAGCAGGAGCTAAACAAACCAGACAATGGGAAGATGACGTCAAAGACGACGAGATAACATTCAGGGATATTTGCCATCCTGTGGGAGACCTATTTCTCTATTGTGTAGGAATAGATCGTCCCCATGTAACCCAAGTGTCAGCTGTGGGAATGACGCAGTCCCCTCGCCTTCAGGAGTCAACCCTGATTCTAAATTCCAAATAAGATATGGTTGTGGAAAAATCCCACCTGTGGAGTTTTGAGGACCCCCCATGTCTTTGTCCATGCTGCAGGGTGCTTCCTTAATTTTGCTGTTGATTTCTGCTATTTTCCTTTTTCTCTTACTGAAGATTTACAGGAATGGAAGTGGTGATAACATAGCACCATATAGACAACAGCTTAAAACGAATGGGAGATATCATTGTCCTGAAATTCCTGGCTCCGGGTTGGTCACATGAAGGTGATGCAGAGGGCTGGCCTTCCTTCTTGTAGCTTCTACATCTAGTTATCTCTGATCTCTTCATAATATTCCCTGGGTTGCCTGCTGAGAATCAAAGTTCTTCTCACTTAATTGTGTAGAGAGATTCACTTCTAATTTTCCATATTCTTCCAGAGTATCGCCTGAGATGGGGTAGGGTGGGCATTCACAATGAGGTTCAATATAGTGATTTTTTTTTTCTAAATAGCCTCTCTTCTGATCTGACGCTACTCTGAAAGCATGCAGAAGAGACTAGTCTGCTCTTGTTCTAAGTAGTAGTTTTCTTCTGGATCACCACAGAAACAGTTGCTTTCCAGGCTCAGAATTTTCTAGAGCCAAAAGCATGGAAGCTCAGAATGCCCGATTTGAAAGCAGTATTAGAATTCAGCCAAATAAGGTACATCTATGTGTTTTCTTTTCTTTTTCTCTTGTGCACATGTGTTCAACCGTTTATCTTGATGACGTGAAATCTAGGCGTGCAAAGCCTGAATGGTAAGCAATTCTTGTAAACTGAATATTGACAATGAATCAAAAATAAGTCAGGTACTACCCATAGGCTTTTTTCAGCTATATACATCCTTATTCAATGATGCTTTAAGTCACTCCAGTTTAATGATTTGCTTTGAGTGGAATTGAACTTGAATGATTCAAAATAGTCTCATGAAATCTATTCAGCGTAATAGTAACGGGACACCCGTCACCAGCTGGTCTGTTAAGAAAATCCCCAGGGATAATCGTAACCAGCCCTGCAGCAGCTCTAACTCGTTGAGCATCCATTCCTATGTGGTTGGTGGCTGGCACTCTTTCAAGCACTTCATATGTGATGGCTGCCACACACAAGCTCTGAGCATCCCCTTCGTATTGTTTAGAAAACAGAGGCACGAATGGTTTAGCAACATGTCCAAGAACATGCGGGGTCTTATAGCATGTGGTCCGTTGGGCCACAGGTAGCCTCTGGGTCCCCCAGAATTGATGAGCAGACTAAGATCAGCAGAAGCGAAGACAGTGGTGAAGACCGGGACCTGGATCAGCCAACACCCACTTTTGTTCTCTTTGCATTAGGGCACCTGGTGGTGCCCTGTTTCAAAGGGCTCTGGGGTTTCGATTTTTTTTTTTTTTTTTTTTCAGAAAAGGGCATGTGATTTTCAGTTCTCTAAAGTAGTCAACAAATGGCAGCCAATGAGTTCCAGGGCTGATTACTTCATCTGTTATTAGGAACCATTTTGCCACTGTTTTCAGAAAAGGGTTACTTACTATGTCCTCGTCTGTGCCTGGTTCAGGAACGCGGTTGGACGTTACAATGAATGTGCCGCTGCCGTGACCCCCCGCTGACCCTGTAAGTGCAAGCGCATCACTCTAGTCATATAGTAAACTTAAACTTCGTAGACGAGAGACGGGCACAGAAATTAAGATAAAATTTCTAAATGTGATTTCTAAATCTATCAAGTATCTGGGACTCTGTGAAAATAAGCCACTTCTCTGTCGGATTAAACGACAAGTTAATTTGGCAAAAAGTAAAAAGCAGTCCAAGAGATTTCCCCATTTTAGCTTTTAATTCAGTTAAAAAAGTCAGTTTAATAGCAGCAAACGTTTTTTTCTTGCTAATGATGGAAATCAATTCAAATTAGTCTCAATAAAAAGGTGGCCTGGAAGCAAATGGCAGGAATGTAGCTGGGACTCAAAAGGGATGAGAGGGCTAGAAACAGTCATTCTCTACATTTTGCTTCCACTTCTCTCTGCAGATTCTTTTCACTTTGCTGTCTTTGCAAAGCAGCTCTCTCTGCTCCTTGCCTACTCCTACACAAGATGACTCTGCACCCCATTTCCAAGTTCATATACTTTTCATACAAGTGGACCCACACTGAGACTTCACTCTCTCAGTCACAAGTCTAAATTCCCAAGGCAGGGCGCTGGTGGGCTTAGCCTGACTCTAGTGCTCAGCCTCTGTGAATTCGCTGAGTTCCAGGGGATGGCGTTACTGTAACTAAAACATGGCTTTCAGAGTCCCATCTGGGACCCAGTGAATCAGAGCGGGGAGCTGTTCTCAGAGAAGAGGGACTTGTGGGTAAGGCAGACACCACAATGATCTCTTCTATTACTGTGGTCAACTAGGTCTCTGTACGCAGCAGCCTTTAGAAATTCAAGGACTCTGTTGAATTCAAAGAGCGCTTTTTTTCCATCCAGCTAGGCATATTTTTAGACTAGATCGTTGAGTATGTAATTAAGCCAACAAATTTAAAAATCAGGCCTGAATAAACCGCACTGTTAATTTGAGTTGGCTGTAAACCAAAAAATAGAATGAATCCCAAAGCTAAGTGGAAGTGTTTTGGATTATTCTTGACACCACACCCTTGATTTGTGGGGATAGCTGAGAGGCACCCAGGCTTTTAGTCTTGCTGATGATGTTTAAGATCTAGCTTAGACTGCCTCATTTTCTGCTATTATTGATGGTCAGATCCTTAGAGACTATAGGGTTTTCAAATGCCTCCATATAAATATATAAATCAACATGGGGCATATATGAGTAGAGAAAGAGGAAATTCTTGTCATGTTCCTAATATATCTTTTGCATTCTCCTGACACCTGAAGGAAACTTGAGAGATAATCTGGTTAGATCCCTTCCTTTTACAGCTGGAAAATAAAGCACAGAGAGAGGAATTGACTAGTTCATCGTCAAATGATATTTGAGTGGCAGCTCCAGGATTAGAATCCTAGATTCCAGTCTGCTTTTTATTATGTCCTCCTCTCTCTCCCTCCCCTCCTTCTCTTTCTTCTTCTTCTGTTATTTAGTGGAAGGGCAAATCCAGTCCCCTGCTCCTCCATTTTGGTTAGAAGCAGAAATCCTATTATTCAATTTTTAATGATGAAACTTAAGTTTCTTGGCTTTAAACCATTCTGTTCTACTTTGGAATGCCACTCTCAGTGGCAGCATTAGATATTCTGTCACTCTTGTTGGCTTTATAAAAGCCACTATAAGGGTCCTAATTTCCAGCATCTGTAAAGTAGTCCTATTTCTACCTCAACAGATGTTTACTGAGTGCTAAGTCCCTGATACTTAAAACGTAGACGTGAAGAAGACAGATGAGGCCCACTCTTGGTCACCTAATATACTACGTGTCTATTGATTTAATTTTTGGTTTTATTCCAGTGAGACATTATAAGCTCCATAAGAGCAGGATTTTTTTTCCCCTTTACTGCTTTATCCCCATTGCCTAGAAAAATGCCTGGAATGCTGGACTGCAGTATGTACTTAACAAGGGTTTGTCAAAGGAAAGAACGTTGAGTGAAAGTGGTACACAGAGGAAGGTGAGGGTGTAATGAAATTCTGTAACCTGGAATACCTCTCAGGATGTAGTCCTTGGGACCACCTGCATTAGCATCATATTGGGGGACTGTTTAACACGAGGATTTTTCTTTCCCTCCCAGATCCACTGATAGTGAATGTGTGGGCATGAGGCCTGGCAGTTAAACATTCTATTTGTAACCTTCCCAGACAATTGGTTTTGAAGAACCCTAGTGTGGGGTATAAAAAAGGTTTAAGAGAAGTAGTAGCTGTGTACATAAAACTCTGAAGTGTGTGTGCACGTGTGTGTGTGCAACCTGCAGGTGGGCTGGAGCTAATTCCGGAAGTATGTTTAGCAGGGGAGTGACATGATAAGGTCTATGTTTTTAAAAAGATCATGCTGGCTGTAGTGAGGTCATCGTTTTCTTTATCTTGCAAGTCGTCCCGCCTTGTAGCTGAGAGTTCACCTATATAGAGGAAAGACCGTGCGCTTTGGAATCAAACAGATCAGACACAGCCTCTTAGTGGGCTATAGCTTCTCTTAGCCTTACTTCCCTTGCATGTAAAATGGGGATAATAATACTTTTATTATTGGGTTTTCTGGAGGATCGGCTGGTTTAATTCATGTAAAATCCCTGGTGCACATAGACCTGGGGATACTGTTGGTTTCTTATGACCTTCATCCTCAAGGTTCCTCTGCCCGTTGGAAGACAATCAGGGAAACCCACCAAACACAGGTGTACCCAGGGCCAATGGTGACAAGCTGTGAAGACAGTTACAGGTCTGAGATGTCCTGTGCAGTGTCAGGGGAGACTGTGGGTGGGCAAGGACTCCTAGAGGCAGCGTCAGAATCAGAAATGAAGTGATGTGACCAGTTCTTGTTGGTGAAGACATGAATAATTTATACACAGACAGTCTTTGTCATTAGGAACTGGGACCGGGGCCAACTGTTCAATAAGTCCTTTTTCAGCGACCAGCACAAATCACTTTAGTTCCAGCAATAAAAGTTTTTAAGTGTTTCATTAGATTTCTCTTTTCCCTGGTGATTGCATAGGAATAAAAACATCAAGGACACTTTGTACCCTGTTTTTTCTTCTCTTTTCTTTCCTTTCCCTTCCCTTCCCTTCTCTCTCCTTTCCTTTCCTCCCCCCTTTCCCTTCCTGTCCTCTTCTTTCTTTCCTCCTCTCCCCTTCCTTTATTCCTTCCAACTTCCTTTCTTCTTGTCTTCCTTCCTTCTTTCCTTCCTTCTCAGTTTAAATCTTAAACAATTAGCCTCTAAGAGTTGGGCTTGTTTTACATTTTCTGTTCCTGGGACTGAGTGATGGTTTTAGCAGTGATCCATGTTCCCAAGCCAATATTCTTCCCTCTCAGACACACCCTACACTGTGTCCAGTCATCTCTCATTAAGTTTCACACTGTCTGAAAGTAACCTCTTTTCCCTTTGAAGCTGAACTTAACGCTCATTGTAACCTATTTCCAGATGGTTAGACTTGACGGGGAGATGTTTAGGGTAAAGCTCGACTTGTTGAGACATTCTTTCATTCAATTGACTATAGATAAACAATGCACATACACACACTGACACTTACATAACCTTGAGTACCTACTGTGTGCCTGGCAATGGTAGTGGATACTCATTGGTAAATAAAACAATCAGATTCTTTGTACTCACAAGGCAGATAAACACACACACACACACACACACACACAAGTACATGTATAATAATTGATGGTGATAATTTCCATAAAGGACAAAAACAGGGCACAGTAATAGAGAATAACAAGGAAAGAGGAAAGAAACTTATTTAGCAGGATCACAGAAGCATCTGTGGAGATATGAATTTGCAGGTTAAGATAGGTCAGCCATGCAAATAGCAGAGGGACATGCTGTGCACCTGAAACTAATATAAAATAATATTGAATTGAAAAAAAAAAACCCAGAAGAAACAGCAGGAGTGAAGGTCCTGGGACAGGAAAGAGCTGCGTGCCTACGTGCGTGCGTGTGTGTGTGTGTGTATGTGTGTGTGTAACTAAAAGAAGACCGGGGATTATTAGACCACATAGGTCTCTATGGGCTCTGGGTAAGAAGTATGAGTTCTATTTTGAGTGAACTGGGAAGTTACTGAAAGGTTTAGTGAAAGGACATGAGGTTATTTGATTTTTATTTTAGAAAGAGTTATTTTAGTTTATCTGTGGATGTAGATTGGAGGATCAAGGGAGAGGGCAGGAAGCCCAGTACGAAGGCTTCCACAGTGGTCCAGGAGGGAAATGAGAGTGGCTTGAACCAGGGTTGTAGCCGTAGATCTGAAAAAAAGTGGGTGTATTTCACATGTATTTTGGAAGCATGAATGAAGGGACGGGTTTGGGATTGACAGAGAGTTATCAGATGGCTTAGAGTTTCTCACCACTTGTTGAGAAGAGGGAAGTCTGGAAGAGGAGTGCCTTGGGAGCTAAACCAAGAGCTCAGTTTTGAAAATGTTAAGGTAGATTTCTTGGAGAAATCCAAGAGTACAAGTTAAATAGGTAATAATTTTATAAGTCCAGAATTGAGAGGGGACTTCCAGGCTATGATTACAAATTACAGTTCCCTCAATATACAGACAGGGCATGTAAATGGGGTTACCAACTAAAATGTAAAAAATGTAGCTCCTAGATACCAAGGATCAAATTAGATACAAGTTTATTTTTCATTCATGTGATGGTTTAGGGGTGTCCGACTCGCAGCCGGCAGGCCACATGTGGCCCAGGAGGGCTATGAACGTGGCCCAGCACAAAATCGTAAATGTGCTTAAAACCTTTTTGTTTGCTCATCAGTTTTTGTTAGTGTTTGCGTATTTAATGTGTGGCCCAGAGACGCCCAAAGGTCGGACGCCCCTGGTAGATGGGTGGCTCTAGGCTAGGTAGACAGCTCTACTCTACAAGTCATTCTGGGATTCAGTTTACCTGATTGACTTGTCGTCCTCTTGAATATTCTTTCTCTCTCTAGGTTGGCATTGGCTCACTAGCCAAGGGGATACAGTGAAAACCAGGACTGCAGAGTGTCACAGAAGCCAATAAAGAAGGGAGTCCCGATAAGGTAGGAATGGTTGACTGAATTAAATATTACTCTGAAATCAACTGACTGGAGGACAGAAATGTGTTTGTTGGGTTTGTCAACATGGACATCAGGGTGACCGGGTGACAGCAATTTCTGTGTAGGGGCGGGGAGGAAACGCAGGTTGTGGTGAGTAAAGAGGAAGTTGAAAAATAAATCAGTGGTCTTCTTCTCTTTCATTTATTTTATTGTTTTTAAATTTTTAAACATTGATTTAGAGAGAGAGAGAGAAACACATCAATCTGTTGTTTCACTTTGCCATGCACTACTGAACATGACATTTGTAGACAACTCTTAGAGAAATGAAAAAGTACAGAAAAATGGACCAGCAGCTGGAGGGTTATAAGAGTTCAAGGGAGTGTTTTGTTTCTTTCTTTCTTTTTTTTTTTTTTTAATGGGAGATGCTTAGAGCTTGTTTTGCATTAGTTGTCAGAAATACTTCGATATAAACAGTAACTTATGGTCCAGGAGAGGGAGGAAAAGATCAAATGGTCAAAGTCTTTGAGGGGAGGAGACCCAGTACATTTACTGAGAAATTGGCCTTTGGAGATTTTATTTATTTATTTTTAGAAAGAGGGGGAAGGAAGGGAAAAAGAGAGGGAGAGAAACATCGATTGGTTGCCTCTTGCACGCACCCCAACGCAGGAACAAACCCTTGACCTAGGCATGTACCCTGACCAGGAATAGAAGCAACGACCATTTCCTTTGTGGGATAATGCCCAACCAGCTGAGCCACACTGATCAGGGTGAGAAATTGGCCTTCGAGATGAGAAGGGATGCCTGGGTGTAACTGGCAGAAGGAGATGAAGGATGCCCTCAGTTCTGCAGATTTGCTAATGGGAATATGAGAGTTCCCACAGGATGGGAACTTTCAGTGAAGGTGAAGATGGGCTCGTGGGCTGAGAGTAATGGGATCATCGAGCTGCTGTGGCATGTGTGGGTGTGCAGGGGGTGGCACAGAGATGACATCGGAGGGCAGGCATGAACATTGTAGGAGAGTTGGAGAGGGTTGAGAGACTATTTGAGGTGTGAAGTCAGTTGTCTAGAGTGACACTCATCTTCCGGGTTGTGTGGACACAATAGCAAGGGATGGACTGACTTAGTATTCTAACGTGAAGTAGCCAACGGTGTGTACAGAGAATATGACCAAAAGCCTGCCCTGGAGTCCCTGGCCTCTCCAGGCAGAGTAAGACAAGTCTGTTCTCTGCTCCAATTTCTGGCAAGAGCAAGAAGAGCTGAAGTCTTAGGAAATGCTAGTGTACTAAGCTGGAGAGCTTGGATGGAGAGCTTGTGGGTTTATACTTGACCCTGAGTGGAGGTATAGGATAGGCCTTTTACATAGATCCCTGGCATTTATTTGAATAATATAAAATAGAAGATTTAAAAGCACTATTGGACTAGATATGCCTCATTCTGGAAGTGCATTGCTAAAGATAAGCAAACTTGATTGCAGCAGTGACTAAACTATAAATGCAACAGAAGGCTGTTCTCCTAGATATTCACCGGTAGCTCAGGTCTATGGCAAGGATCCTGAACCCTATCTGTGCAGCATTCTGTGCCCATTTTGCAGAGGGGAACATCAAGATTGAAGACAGTAAATAATTTGCTTTTGATCACAGAGTTAGTATTATGGTTGAACCTCAGGTTTACCTGACTCCAGCTGTTAACCACTGTGTTCTAAGCTTCACTGCAGTTAAGAAGTATTTCTTGAGCACATTTATTTGCAAGGTAATAGGCTAAACCCTGTGGGAAAAGAAATCTTAGTGAGACATAGTATGCATCCTTGAAGACATTATAGTTTACTAGGAAAATACTAATCCCTGTAATGCATGATAGGTCATGACTGAGGGGCAGAGAACTCACCATTTAGAAGACTCCCTGGCGATGCAGCGGGAGAAGGGGTAAAATGGAAAAGGGGTAAAACGTGGCCCTGCTGAGCCAAGAGGATAAGAATAGAGAGGAAGGGGCAAGTATTCCCGTTGGCAGGCAGAGAAGGAGCAAACATAAAGAGGTGGCAGAGGCAAGGCATTTTTTGGAAAAGGTAAATAGCCAGTTTGATTGGACAGTGACTACATGTGTGGAAGTAGAGAGAAATGATGCTGAAAAGCTACAGGGAAGATTTAAATGGTATGAGTAATAATTACGGCTAATATTGGCTGGGCACTCAGCATGTGTCATACACTGTCCTTGGGATTTTACATTCATTACCTCACTGAGAACTTCAGCTAACCCATGAGACTGACATCCTTTCCCCTCATTTTAGAGACAGATAAACAGACGTTTAGACAAGTAACTTGTCCAAGGTCCCATGGAGAGTAGCGATGAAGCTGAGACTCAAACCCGAGCTTGTCTAGTATGAAAACGCATGTTGTTACAGAACGACAAAGTCACCCAGCAAACACTACAGCTGCCACCACGTGGGCTCTGCATCAGAGCCACAGTGTTAACCACGGTGACATTTCCTTTCTCCCCTGATTGATACTGATCTGATGTATGCCGTCATCATCCTGCAAGCTTTCAGAGGACAACGGGGGCAGCTTTGGCCCTAGTTTCATTCCAGCGGAGAAAGTAGAAAAAGGAATGAAAGGTGAATCAAGGTACTCTGCTGAATAGCGGTCTCTTCTCCCCGCACTTGACTACCTGAAGGTCAGATCTTCACCTTCTGCTCTGAGAGCACAGACCCGTTCATCCTTAGACTTGCACTGGGAGAAGGATCAGGGGGTCATTCCTCCAGGCTCTGGACAATATGTCACTTGAGCCACCTTCTAACAGGAGGGAGATACCATGTTGGCTTTTATACAGGGTTACTGACTTAGGGGGACCAGACATCCTGGTGGTCTTTTCCCCTGTCTGTTACCTGGCATAATTATGAACGTGTCATCTTTTCCACCAAACTTGTAGGAATTTGGGTGATAAATTATATGGCCACTTACTGCAGTTCAGGTCAGCCAGGGAGGTTGGAACTGCTCCCAGGACCATCACTTGGGTGAGGTTGTTTCTGCATGGCAGGAAGTCGCAACCGGGAGTCCAGATCATATGGTTTTTCTAATTCTGTTCCTTTGCAACCTGGCAGAATAAATAATGCCTTAGGGCTGTGGGCCCTGCCCAGTAAACCACATGACCACTGCTGTCCTCGGCGGCTCTAGAGACAGTGAGGTCAGAGGCTCTTCCTGGTATCTGAGGGGTGAATTCAGGGAGGTGGAAGAGGAGAGGCTGGACTCAGCCATGCGGTTGCGGTTTGGGGAGTGGGCAGGTATGGGCCAAGACCTTCCGTCTCAGGAAACCCCATTGAAATCAGAGTCACGGTGGGTCACAGGCAGGGCGATGTGAAGTATGCCTTGGGGTTGGGAGACTCCTTAATGAGGCATTTATGACTCTTCTAGAAAAGAGTGTACCTCTGTTGGAAGAGTTATCTGTACTCACTGTAGTTTCTAAAAATTAAAAAAGTATATTAAATATACTACCTATTTGGGGCTACCTCTTAACACGGTGTACTTTGATTCTTGCCGATTTGGAGGATATTGTTTTTTCATGCAGTTCCTTCAGAAGGTGCTGGGTCACTGGGCTCAGGGCTGGGATGGGGAGAAATGGAAACTGGAGTAAGGTAGTGTTCTTGCTCATAAAGTTCATTCTCACCATCCCGTACAGTGCACCGTTTAAGCGAATATTTTTAAATACCCCAAACAATACTGTATACTGTTTGTGGAAACATTCATATGTAATAAAAGTAAAAAACATGCACGGGAGCGATGCAGTAACTCTTGAATACCACTTAACCTTAGGGAGGGTGGGAGGGAAGGAAAGGGATGGGCCTGGGTGTGGGGGGGGTGGTGTTGAAACAAAAATGGCAACATTTCAACATCTAAAAATCTAAAAATGTTCTCAGTGAGATTATTTTCTGGACTTTTCTAACTGTTTGAAATATTTTGTCATTAAACACTTCGAAAACCCCTACAGCTGCTTTCTAAGGGAGATGGTGGATCTATTAAAATGGATGGCCCTTATGAAAGGACAAAAAGCAATCAGACAAATTGGTGAGGAAGAGGAGAGATGGGAGGAGGAAGGGGGGTGGTGGAAGGGGTGAGGCTGGGGCCTCGGGAGGTCACAAAG
This sequence comes from Micronycteris hirsuta, assembly GCA_004026765.1. Lineage (NCBI taxonomy): Eukaryota > Metazoa > Chordata > Mammalia > Chiroptera > Phyllostomidae > Micronycteris > Micronycteris hirsuta. Next base: position 50,887 of record PVJI01006097.1, read on the forward strand.
TCTGTGGAGAAGTCTCCAAGCATGGTTTGCCTATTTCACAAAAAGGGATGTGCGTGAGTAACCCAAAGCGTGCGTGTTGCTCTAATAGAAATCTCTCTGTCTAACTCACACACATGAGCCTGGTGGGCACTGTGGTGTTTTAAACCAAGGAAGGTGCTGGGTTCTCCTCTGGATGATTCTGGTGTAGAAAGAAAGAGCCTGGCAGGTTCAGGATCAACGACCCACAGGATTAACTATCTTGGAACCAGGAGATGAGAGCAAAGGTTGACTGGAAGGATCTCTGTTAGTCTCTTGAGACATTCACAGCCCATTTGAGGGGGACTCTGGTATTCCACAGGGCAGAGCATACGAGAGAATGGAGTTGAGAGGATCTTCTTGAAAGCTTGATATTGGGGAGACTTCAGAGGACTCGGGGTGAAGCGATTGCTCACCCCAGGGGGTGGAAATTAGGAAGCCTTGCAACCACAGCCATTATGAGTGACTCTAGGAAAAGATGGGGAAAATTGAAAAAGTCTGAGGAGAGAGGAAATGCGAGGGAGAGATAAAGAAGGAATAAAAATAGAAGAAAGTGCGTGTCATGGGAACTGTGGGGAGATATCTGAGGCACCCCAAGGTCTCACTGAGGGACACCTGAGTGAGAAGCAGGCCCCTCATTGGTGCCTCACAACATCCTCAGGTGCTCTGAGAACTGTGGGACCAGCAGACGAGGCTCACCATTTGCTACACATTCATGAGTCCTGAGGGAGATGGCGTTGAAGCGGCAGCTGGGTTCATCCAGACGTCTTGCTTTATGCTCGGGTTCAAACTGTGGCCCTCTTGAAATCTCACAAGGAGCCCCACCTGCAAACACCCTGGGCACCTCAGCCAAGGTGCTGACTTAGGACCACAAAATAGCCTGAGATCTGCTGTCCCTTTAACTGTGCAGGCAAGAAGGTAGTCGCCTGGACAAAGCAAAGGTAGGGAGTAGTAGTAATCTTTTGCCATCCGCTGCAGTCACTGGCCCAACATTCATCTTTTCATTTGCCAGGTCTGGTATTACGTGGGGTCACGCAGCAGCTGATCTCCTAGCCTGGGAAGGAGTCCACGCCGTAGTAGGTGGGGTTCGCCTGAGATGGCGAGGGCGGGGGTGGGAGAGGGAGGAGGCAAGGCCCAGGGGAAGACTGCAAGGGAGGAGAAACAAAGCAGGTTTCTTGGAAATGGAATTGCTTCCAATAAAGAACAGGCTGATGTGATAAGGGCAGAGTAATAAAAAACAGACAGCTCACATTTCCCTGCAAGTGGAGAACCAAACAGCAACTGGATTTTGACAGTTTCCAGATTGTCGTATCCGCCCAAGTCTTTCTGCAGGCCCTCGGTGGGGAGCAGAGCAGGGGATTCGGTCTGCAGAGGGCCCCCGCTGACTCTACAGCAAAGAGCACAGAGCCCTGCACACAGTGAGCTCTCCACCTCCAGCCAGTAGGGCTCTCATCAGCTCCACAAACATCTCCTGCCAGGCCCACTCCCCCTTCCAGATGCCCCTTCACTAAATCATCAAGAAAGAACTGTCCACATGCCTGCTGCTCCTTCTCTTGCTGTGTGGAGGGCTTGTCTCATTCCAAACGGCAGAAAGGAAGTGAGCTCTCCAATTTCATACAGCCCACTCCGAGGGGGCTTCACCTGATAGCCCCTGCCTAAAGAAGTCAGTGGTGGGATGTGATGTGATGTTGGATCCAACAGCTTACCCCTCCCACTCCCTCCTAACCCTTAATTTTGGCTGACCTCCTAAGAGGATCCCCAGAGCTTTCTGAAGCTTGTACCAAAACACCGTCTGACTTCTTGCACCATCAAAGGACGGCAGTTTCTGAAAACTGGCCGGAGCCATCTGTTTCTTCAGCCGCTGGAAAAGGGAAGAGGCAGGTCTCTAAGAAGAAAGCAGGACCTTGACTGCAAGCTGAGATGTCAGTGGACCTGGAGGAATTATCCCAGACTCTTCCTTTACGCCGCCTGAGAACAGCAGCAGGGGCAATTCCAAAGCAGAGGTGGTTGCGCAAAGGCAAGAGTGACCCTCTGACACGTCAACTTAAGCCAAGCCTAATTGGGGAGATGAAAAGAATAAGAAAGGGCAATTATGTAACTTATCCACATGTTCGCTGGAGACTGAGTCTGGGAACTGGTCCCTCCACAGGCTTTGCTCTCTCGGTCCAGATGGGCTCTGGCTTTCCTACGCCTGCATACAGCGTGGTGGAACACAGGCTCTCCTTGTCTTTCCATTGTCATGCAGCCCAGCACGACGCTGACTGAGGTTAGACTGTGTGTGGGTCCCTTAGCTGAGCCGGTGCGCTGGTGGCTGTTGCAAGAATTCAAGGCATGACTTGCGATCTGACAGGAGAGTAAGGCCACATTGACTAGTCAACTATGACAAGTAGTTTAGCTTGGACTGACAAGGTGTGCACAGGGACAGTAATGCCATACTGCAAAGTATTTGTCTGACACTTTGCAATTTTGCACAAGCTTTGTATCCACTAATATTTAAGTTTTAATAGGTTAGGGATTTTGATCTGTTTTTTTTTTTTCTTTTCCTGTTGTACCTTCAATGCCAAAAATACTGTCTAGGCATACTGCACATATTATTTGGTAAAATTTTGTTGAATGAATTTTATTCCACCCCAGATCTTCTTTTCTATTAAGTGCCTGTTAGAAATCTTTCCTAAATTCCTTATGATTTTTCTGCTACCCTAAAGAATCTAAACTTAATTTAAATTTCCTTGGAAACTCAGGGCCTGATTCCAACTTAGTTACACCATCAGAAGAATGGGTCACTGTCATCGGCTATTAAAATATGTGTCTGTTCGCTCCTATTCTCCTGTCTGCTAAACGTCCTCAGACCATTTTGAGTTCTTCTGTTATATTTACATGGTTTTCCCGCATCTTCCTTCAAGGGTAAATTGTGTTTTTAAAGTTTTTTTATTCTTTGGGCATCTACCTGTAACCTCCTGAGGTCTGATTTGCTGCTTTGAATCTGTGACCTGGACTGGCCCAGTCCAGTGGGATAAGAGCACAGGCCTTGGCGGTCTGGGTTTGCTTTCACCTCTTAGCTTCGTGTACGTGTCTCTGGACCAGCTAATTAACCCCTGTGCGGCTCAACGTCCTCATTTTAAAAACAGGACTAAAAATGCCTCGCCGGCATTTGGCACATTATAAGAAGAGAATCAGCAATGTTAATTGATAACTGCTTTGGGGAGAAGGGAGTGAGGGAGAGAAAAGAATCAGGGATATTTCCTAAGATTTTGGTTTGATTCATTTGGGGGCAGGGTGATGGCATTTAGGAACATGGGAAAGCCTGGGAGAGGAGGGGCTCCTGGGGGACAGACTGAGAACTCTACTTTGAACGTGCAAACTTGAGAGCCTACGTACTATTCAATATACTCTCCAGTCTGGAGTTTCAAGGAGAGGAAAGGCTAGACGTATTCATTTGGGAGAAATGGGCTTATGTATGATGTTCAAAGCTGTGGGGACTGGGAAGAGAAGGGGGTCAGGTGCTTAAGCCCTCATCACCATTCACGTTTCCCCACAATGTCTCCTTCCCTGTGGATGCCTCCCCCCGTCCTGATTAGCTAGCTCCCTGCGGTACGTGCTCACAGCCTTCACACACCTCTCCTTCGTAGCACGTGACACAGTCGAAATCTACATGCACTTGGGTGGTTGTTTGCTACTGTGATGATTGTGTCTGTAGGCGATCACTCTCTGCAGTTAGAGGCAGCCTGCTTTTGGTTATCATGTCAGGAAAGATCACCCAGAACTTGGAAATAAGGCATAGAAAATGAGCACATATCGTTATTCTTTAGCTTTACCTGAGAATATGTTTATTGATGAGAGAGAGAGAGAGAGAAGAAACATCGAAACATCAATGGAAGAGAGGAACATCGATCAGTTGTGCACCTGCAACAACGCTCCAACCAACTGAGCCATCCAGCCAGGGCCCACGTGTTCTTTAAATTGCACGTAGAAAATTGTATGATAAGTCTGTCCACGGGAAAGTGGTTATCATTCAACACACTGTTTATTATTCATTAGGGCCCAGACTTTGTAAAATTAGGACTGAACCTGCAGGAAACTGATGATTACAGCAGTGATTTTGTCCAAGAGAGAGGATTATTACCACAAAGATTATGATTTTATTATACTGTAAGAATTAACTGGTTTTGTATCTAACTTTGCAATCTTATTCCAGCATTCACTTTTTTACAAATTGTAGTAAAATACACATACCATGAAATTTGCCATCTTGAAGTATACAGTTCAGTGGTATTCAATCACCACCATCCAACTTCAAAACATTTCTTCTTCTAAAACTGAAATTCTATACCCGTGAAAAAATAACTCCCCATTCTCCCCTTCTCGCAGCCCCTGGCAGCCACCATTCTACTCTCTGTCTCCGTGCATTTGACTACACAGTATTTGTCTTTTTGTGACTGGTTTGTTTCACTTAGCCTAATGTTCTTAAGATTCCTCCATGTTGCAGCATCTGTCAGAATTTTCTTCTTTTTAAGGATGAATAGTATTCCGTCGTATGTGTATACCACATTTATCTTATCCTTGATGGATGCTGGCTCACTCCCATGTTTTAGCTAGCACGGGTAATACTGTTATCAACCTGAGTGTACAAATACCTCTTTGAGACCCTGCGCAGGGAGTTCTGCATTTAGGAGGCCTGTGTTACCTCCTTCCACAACTTCCCAGGGATGGCTCAGTTCTCTCATCACTCTCTCTGTTTGCATAGCTGCAAAACTCCTTTAAACACTGCTCCGTGCAGTCGTTCGACCTTTGCTCAGGGCCAATGCAATTGTCAGCACAGACACGAAGGTGGCCCTGGAATGGTTGGCCAGTGGCCATCTAGAACAGGCCAAATGTACTTGGATTAATTGTCAGTCATGTGTTATTTAAACCCACTTAAATCATGTTATTTGATTTAAACAATGAAATAAATGGGTCTGAATGGGTCACTTTAGGCACAATTTAAAAACTCACATGGAACTTTTGGTCCTCAGAGCACATTATTTCTGACCCTCGGGAATCTGCTGTTGCCCCTCTACGGAGCAGCGCTACATATTATTGATGTTCCAACACTCCTGCTTTCTGTTTTTTCTCTCCCGCCAGGCTTCCTGGCTGACATCTTATCTCTACATGATCTTCTACATCATCAGCCTACCGTCAAAATCAAACATTTATCTCTATCTACATCTATTTCTGTGTTTAAGGTAAGAAACAGCACCATTGCATAGTTTTTTTCAAAACTGTTCTTTGGATTATTTCTCGATGATGAGAAATCCTATTAAGATAAATACAAAGTTCATGTGTAAAATTTTGAAGTACAGATTTCTAAATCTAACAGCGCTGTTCACACCAGAATATATGGCTGCCAAAGTCAAGTTAGAAGTCTGGGACTTTCTTAGCATCATCTTCATTTTCTGTAAACATGTGAGGATTGCACCAAGTCATCGCCGATGCTCTTGCTACTCAACTATTCTCAGATTCTCAGGCTTCTCATTTCATTTAATGAAGCTCTCTGTGGACAACAGAAATATTTCCACTGGACAAAAATATCCCTAAGAGTTGGAATTTTATCCATTTTCTTTACATTTATTCCTTAGCATGGAGAGGAGAGCCTTGCTCCTATTAGACCCCCAATAAATAGCTATAGAATGAACATCTATTGACTCTCATTAACATACCCTCTGCCGGATTTGCTTTGCCGCAAGCCACCAACCCTGTGGATTTGATCATGCTATTTTTCTGCTTAACCACCTCTGAATGGTCTTCCATTGCCTACTTAGAGAATGAAATCTAAACTCCTCCCATGGCATTTAAGGACATTCACAATCCAGTTTCACCTACATAAATAATGATGGAGAAAGCCATGCACAGATAAGATGTCAGCCAGGAAGCTCAGGGAGAGAGGAAAAACAAAAAGTATTAGTCCTATTTCCTGCCACTCTGCTCCTGTATTGCAGCCACATTCAACTACTTATGGCTATTTTACTGTTCCGCCCATCAATTTGGAAAGTTCTGGCTGCATCTTAGCAGTGTAGTTTTTACAAATTTGATCTGCATCTTCAATACGTATGGAGAGCTGAAGTTTTCCCATGTATTTGAAGTAAGATATCTTCTTTGCTTTTTCGGTGAGTGGTATGGATCTTTCCTTTTTTCTTTTTTAATGTGGGAATTTTAATGATTTGGGGTTTATATTTGATTTCCAGTATATGACTGATACTAATTTTTATGAGAAATCTTTCTTGTAGTAGTATCCCTCCATCCATTTATTCTTTTAACCATTCCTTCATACTTTTCCTTTTAGTCTTAAATATTCTAGTTTGTATACCTAAATATTTTCAGGAAGTATGCAAAAATTTATTTTCTCTAAACTAAAAAATGTGTACTACTGGTCCTATTTGTTTATGTTAATTATTAATTTTTTTGCAATATGTGCAACTTCTATCAGTTTACTAAACTTATACTTTATGGCATTTATATGCATTTAACAAAATTAATCCTTAAAATAATTAAAAACTGTACAATTTCATATTTTCAGTTTCTCTCACTTGTTCTTGTTTTTACTTGATCTATTGCTCCATTTAGTTCCTTCAGCTCATAGTTTGAAAGTTCATCATTCTATTTCCATTTGGACTGTTCTGTTTATCTTGTTGCTTTTAAGCTAAAATATTTAGTTGCTGAATTTTATAATTTCTTAAAAAAGCTTATTGGTATTTAGGAAAAACTAAAAAGATGTAGAAATTTCTAGGCAACTAAAAGTTCTTTATTTTACTTACTTTAAAAGTAATTTTTCTACTTCTGTTTAACTAGGTAACTAATCATACTAATAATTTCCATTTCATTCACATCACTTTTAATGTACATACTCTGTGCCAGGTGTGGAGGTGAACCCTGGGTGCAGAAGGTAGACAGCCATGACCCCTTCCCTCAAGGCACGCTCCATCTAGCTGTGGAAGCAGACAAGGGACAGATAGTGTATTAGTCGGGGCTCTCCAGGGAAACAAAACCAGCAGAGGGTGTATGTATAGTACACAGGGTCCTGCAGAAGTAACACTGGCTTAAGTGTGGTTGGTAGGGGAACAATGTGAGTGTAATAATTTATAGTTTTAATGTGAACATTTCACCTAAAATGTCATATGGTGTGCTTGAGTGTGATATTATGTTACAGAATTACATGCTTATGATTTTGTAAGAAAAGATTTTGTCATAAAAAAGGGTGTTATTTGTGCTGGACCCTGTATATATATACAAAGATTATATATGTATAACATAATGTATAAAATATGTATGTGTATATATATAGAGAAAGATTGATAGAGAGAGAGAGAGAGACAGAGAGACAGAATTGCACAAGAATTTGGCTCGCGCAATTACAGAAGCTGGACAACCCACAATCTGCTGGGTGGGCAGGTAGGCTGGAGACCCAGGGGAGTTGCAGTCCCAGTACAAAGGCTTGAGCTACTGCTAGAATTTCTTGTTGCTCCTGGGAAGTCAATCTTTGTTCAATGATTGAAGGAGGCCCACCCCTGGTGTGGAGGGTAATCTGCTTTACTCAGAGTCCACCAATTTAAATGTTCCTCTCTCCCAAAAACATCTTTACAGAAACATCCAGAACAATGTTTGATCAAATATCCGGGCGCTGTGGGCCAGCCAAGTTGACACACAAAATTAACCCTCACAGCTAGTGATACTGCAGAGCGTTCAAGGCCGGGCCAGCCGTGTGGGCAGCGTGCTGCCCAAGCGTGTGCGGCTGACGTCCACCGGCTCCGCATGGGAGGATCTGTGATGCTCCATACAGGAGGGGCCCTTCCCAGAGTTTTAAAAATAAGTAGGTTGGGCCCCTGAAAAAAAAAATAAGTAGGTTGTAGGCAATAACGGAAAGATATTTTACCTAAATCATCCTCGTGATGGTGGGGCTTTGAAGATTTCATTTTTTAATGGCTTTAAATGACTATTTCTTTTCTAAATATCCCACTTTCAGGGGCAGTAGAGGGCCTTTGATTTTTCTCAATGCCTTTTTCATTCAGCCACACTACTGAGTGTGAGCAAATTTCCTGTTGTCTAAGGAATTGGTCATAAGGTATAATGTGCCATTGTCACAAAGTACTGGGTCCCTTCTCTCTATTTTTTTCTAATAGGACTTACCCAACATTTTCTAAAGTGTTTCATGGTATCCTGGGCCTGAAATGTGCTCCGGGGAATCAAAAGTCAAATATATTTGCAGACAGCTGTGTGGGATTCCTTTCCTAAAGATTAACAGTGCACATCTGTCTATATCTATTGACATGGTGATAAAGTGAGGTTAAAAATATCCTACCAGAGTATTGGATTTGTATAAAATACTTTCATAAGCTGCGAGGAGAAGGAGGTAAGGTCCCCAGATCTCGGATTAGCAAGATACAAACTCACAAGGGAAACAGCTAAACCACTGTGCCTTCGAGAAGCACAGGAATTTGGGGCTGCAGGAGAGTGGAGGAAAGGGAAGGGAGGGGCCTAGAGACAGAAGAATGAGAACAGGCGAGTCACACGGTGGATGTTAGTTACTTGCATTGTTGCCGTGTGACTCCCATTTGTCATTGTTTGTCTCACACACACAGAACTTGTGTGAGAAGAATGCGGCTGATTTCTTCCTGCAGGTTCACATGAGAGTGGAGTTACAGGCACTTGCTGCAGGACACAGGGGAGAACCCAAATTCAGGGACCCGGGGAGTCAGAGCCAGGGGCGTCCCGAGCGTGTTAGCCCTGGAGTAGTTCTCAGAAATCCCAGGGAGGATGACAGATTCTCTCTCAAGGCAAAGAGGAGGGGTTCATGACCATGTCTTTTTAGCCTTAAAGGACAGAAGGACCCAGCTGGCCTCTGGATTGTGTGTACGTGAGTGTTTTCATGGACAGGCGAGGGGAGTTTACTGAAATGTTATCAATTGTCCTTTCTGGGGGATGAACTCTCAGGTGGCCTTCACTTTCTTCTTCATTCTTTTCTGTGGTTGAATTTTCTCTGCTACGGGTGTATTCGTTTTATAATCAGATTGCTTAAAAATGTATTTTTAGTTCTAAAACTCATCCTTAAATGTTGTTTCATGCAGGCAGGCTTTTGGTAGACATTTGGCAACAATCTGCTCCCCAAGATTGTCTACCCCAAGATTATAAACACGAGCAAGTGTTTGGAATGCAGCTAATTAAGGTTTCCCTTTACAAATCCACATCTCAGTAGGTCGCTAGCTGGGGTAGGATGGATATTCCTTTATGGGAATAAGTCTGAGCACAGGTAGTGACAGAAGACCATCCCACCTCTACTAGAAAGTGGCCTAAGGGAGTGGCATTCAGTATGGAATCTCACAGCAATCAATATAGTGGCGTAGACTTAAAATATTCTTTAGTTTATCACTGGCCCTCTCTTGTTTGGGAGAACCAGGTAGCTGGTTCCTCATCAAATTCTGACTTTGAAGGTCATTTTCTTTTAAAGAATGAAAATGTGTTCATACTGTTTCAGTTCTATTTCAGCCACCTTGATTCCTGGAAAAGTGGGCTTTTCTGTTTGGTCCGTAGGTCTGTATCTCAGCTTTAGGTCGTGACCATGAGCACACGGTTTTAACACCCACACTGCAGGTTAGGCTTGGACCATGAGCATTTTGTTAAAGCTCTGGTATATCTTGCAGCATCCTAGGGCTTTTCCTTGGCTTTGCTTTTGCCCTCATGCTTTCTGTTCTATCTTTTCCTCAAGAGTCAGGGCAGCATGGCGTGTATGAGTTGCTATTGGGAGCCAAATGGTTGACTTCTAATCTGGGCTTGGCCATTTAATAACAGTTTGACCTTGGAGAAGCTGCTTGACCTCTCTAAGTGACTCATCTATAATGTGCACATAAAAATAGTTCCTTCTTCAGAAGATGTGAGGATTAATTAGATGATGCATGAAAATTTCTTTAGCACAACATCTGTTCTCAATGATCCTAGACTATTATTTTTTAAATATATCTCAATTTCTCCTTTTCTTCTACCTTTCATGATGTTCTTGTAGGGCTGATATCAGAGCCTACCAAATCTCCATCGGTTCCCACAGCTTCACCCCTTTTCGGCAGGATGCAGCCCAGTGAGCATGGGCTTTGCAGATGGAGAGACCTGGTTTAGAAACGCGACCCCCCCTGGGTCACTCCTGGCCAATTATGGTCCCCAATGTCCCAGAGCCTCGGTTTCTCACTTACTGTAAAACTAACTTACAGAGCTTGTGATGAAGATGGATAATAGGTGTCCTCCTCTTTCTGCTACCAACGATCAAGATGTCCTACCCGCAGTAGGTGACCAGTGCAAGTACGCACCACACTCTTCCCTTGTACCTGAATTTCCTTAAGCCCTCACTTCCCAGGTCACCAAACTCCCATATGGCATCAACAGGACACCCCTCCCACCCCTTCCCCTCACCAGAAGAGCCCTACCTTTAAGTCTCATCCAAAGAGAGATTGTCAGGTTGTTTAAAACCTGGACTTGAGTCCTACTTTCCCCACATTTATGCTGGGTAAGCTTGGGCAAGTTTAAAATTTCCTAGCCTTCCATTTTTGTCTTCTCTAAAATAGAGAGAACGATACCTACTTCAAAAGGTTCTTGTGGGGATCCAATTAAATGTACTTATTCAGTATATTTTGAGCACCTATGTGTCAGTCACTATGGTAAGTACTGGGGTTCCAATAGTGAGCTAGCCACATAGTGCATTTCTGTGGTGTTTACATGTTGCCTGGTATATAGGAATCTTCAGCCTATAGTGTCTGTCATCATCATCATCATCATCATCATCATCATCATGTGCTATGCTACATACACATAGAATAATTCAATTACATTTTGAATCCTCAGGTCTCAATCAAAATAAATAAGTCCTTCTATCTTCTTGGGAATCACAGAGGCATCCATAACCCCCATGAGCATGATGCTACACGGAGTGACAAGCCACATGCAAGATGAAAACCGTTTTTCAGGCAATTCTAACATGTACCTGAGGTTGAAAATCATGAAGGCAGGGTCTGCTGTCATGTAGTCGGTGCTTGAAGGGAAAGAGTGGTCTGGATGATTTTAGATAGTCAGTGAGACATCGCATTACATGTAAGTGGAAATCTTACAGATGTTCGGTTGAGCAAGAATATATACTGCACAACTCAGTACATGTGATGTACAAGGCAGGCACAACTTGTCTATGGTGGTAAAAGCCAGAGTAGGGGCTCCCGCTGGGGCATACGTCCTGACTGGAACAGGCATGGAGAAAACTTCTAGGCGATAGAAATGTCCCGTATTGTGATCCAGGTGATGGTTCCATAAATATAAGGACCCCTCTCTCTGTTTCTCTCTCTCAGCAACTTGATACATGTTATATTTGCCACATGTAACAAGTGCTATGTTATTTACTGAAGTTGTAATATTAAACTTAATATGTGACATATAATATAAATTACACTATGTAAGAATACATGTTACAATTAATGTGACATCAATACAAAGTAAACTTAAAAAAGTTGGATAATAAGCATCTGTTTATATATACATCTCTCTCCCCATGTATACATACATATATTTTTCTTTTCACTTGCCTGTTTACTTTCAGTTTATGTTTGGTTGAGATTGATATTAAAATGATTTTGTGTTTTCCAAGTGTTCTTGGCTTTTCTCTTCTTCCTAACGCTTCTCAATAGTAATTATGAGGAAGAGGATGGTCAGTGGATGGTGGGGGGAAGCGATGAAGCAAATACAAAAATAGCCTTGGGCTTAAATTTTGATGTCAGTACTTTTTAAAGTGAATGACCTGTAGGTGGGCAGCTTCTCCTTACAGGAGGCTGTTTTGACCCCCCCCCCCCCCCCGCCATTGGCGATAGAGCACTGCGGTGCCTCTCCTTGGCCAGAGTTAAATAGGATGATGGTACTTACATGCAGGTCTCCAGTTCACCAAGTTATTATTTTGGGTGGATGATAATGGCCTTGGAAGCGTTGGGAATGGGACAAAGACAGGGAGAGAGGGGAAAACTGCAGGCCTTGAGCACTTTCCCGCAAACAAGTTTTGGCCTTTGCCATTCTTTTCTTCAGACTTGATTGACACCTGAGCGGGTAAGGGATGGTGCTGGTCCAGCTTCCTGTCTCCTTCTGACCTGGTTTTGGGGACAGGCCCTGATGGCGCCTGTGCAGAGTGCAGCTTGCTCCCTGAAGTCTGAAAGGAAAGAAAGATAATAGTCAAAACACTGTGTTATAAGCGACCATGTGCTCTGAGAGTCCATTTCCCAGCTGGGCCCGCAGCCATGGGTTGGGGAGGCAGCAGGGATCAGCAGCAAGATACACAGTGTTGAGGGAAGAAGCGACTCAAAGAAAGTATTGAAGTAAATATAGTTCTTTTTTATTAAAGAGAGGAAGAGAAAGGGAGGGAGAAAGGAGGGGGAGAGAGAGAAAGAGAAATTCTATGAAAGAGAAAATAGGAGACAAGTGGAGCTGGAAGGTGGGAAAGCCAGAAAGCAACTGCTAAAGAATGGTTACTTGACAACCCCCAAAGCATAATTAGGAGAAACTTCCTGGCCTCACATTTTCCACATAAACACTCAGGCCCTGGGCAAAGTTAATGGGTCCCTGACTGCTGCACGAGGGAGCTACCTCTGTCCAAACCCAGCAGCGATTGACGTCACAGGCGGAGTGTCAGAGGAATGTACTCTGCTCCGCTCATTTATATGTTTGACCCCAACCTTTCCCAGATGTGCAGCGGTTCTTCCTTCCAAACAGGGAGTTTCAGCTTTGAGCATTGTGAGCTCTCCCATCCCGCCCGGGGCACAAACAAAAGCCGCAGTTCCTGAGTTGCAGGGCTGGACTTGAGCGCTGGAGTTTCTTAAGCTGCTTGGTGCCCCCCTCCTGGCGGCCTGAATAATGGGGTTCCTGTCTCTTCTGTGCGTATTCATCTCATGCCTCACGTTGTTCCTTAGCATTGGGCTGGCCGGCTGCCTCTCTTTGTCCGGCTGTGGGCGGTGGGAGGGTACACCTTTCTGAACCGGCTCCAGCCTGCTCCTCCCCTGCTCCTGCCCCGACTGCCTGCCTTCCTGGCTCCCGGCTCGCACACTGCTTGCAGTTGTACTAACACTTGCAGGTGACCCATGGCCCTGTGGCTTGTTCCACTCTGTTCAGGTTGCTTGGATGACCGCTCCCCTTTTCCCTTTATGCCTTTGTGGACACTGAACCCTTCTTCCGTTTTCAAGGCAGTACAAGTGATCCCCCCGGCTCCTGGAGGCCTTTTCTCAGCCCCTTCTCTACCTGTTCCCAGTTCCAATGGGCTCTTCCCTCTGTAGCTCCACCTCCCTGCTTTATGCAGATTAACCTTACACTTCAGGACACTACTGTGTTTGCTTTCCTCTCTCCACTTTGAGTCGATTGTGTGTCTGTTTCTCCAACTGGATTGTAAGCCTTTGAAGAACAAGGACTCTGTCTTGCTTGTCTTTGGACCTTCCATTTATTACCTGGCCTACCTCGTAGTAGGTATTCAAAGATTTTTGTTGAATGAATTAATGCATATGCCCAAGGAAATGAGGCCAATATTATAACAGAAATCAGATATCTTGATGACTTTGGAAGAGTCAGGATTGACAAAACAGCAAGACCTTGTTACCACTGATGAGGAACAGCATAGGAAAATAAACATAAAGTTTACACAATGAGACCTGTACTGTTACAATTACAGGTCCTTGACCCTGTCACTTTCTAAGTGCTTCACCGATAGTATCTTATTTTCTTCTTATCACATCCCTTTTCCAAGTGGCCTGGGGATTCTGTAATCGCTGTTTGTATTATTTCAAGTTTCTAGACAACGTAATTCTGTAGCCTGCAGTGGAGACAGGTTCCAAGACCTCTCAACCCTTTGGAAAGCTCTAAATCCCTTTGCTCCAAAGCAAGTGGACTATCTGTTACAAAGCAGCTGAACAAAGGCTCTTGGCTTCAAAATTCCCTCTGCGCCTCTTCCATGAAGTCTGCCTGCCCTCCCCTCTGCACTCAGAGTTCACGGTCCTCTTTTCCCCAAACCTAAGAGCCCTGACGTAAGGCCGGTCTGTCCGTGAAGAGGCAGCAGGGCCCAAGGGCCCACCAGCTGGGCTGATCAGTATGTATGCCTTTTCCCTGGAAGGTACGCATGTGTACTTAAGAAGGAGCTACTTCTATCTTGAAAAACCTACGCTTCACACTAGGCTTCCATCTGTGAGAAAGGCGATTGCAGGTTGTCCGCAAATCCCCGAGTGAGGCAGAGATGAGCAGAGGGCTGAGGAAGCATATGGAACAACTTGCCTTCCCACCATTTGTGTGGGGGCTGCCTACCCATGGCATATCCTTCTTCTCCTCAAGGAACCTGACCCCAAATGTATAGAGCTCAAAGAAAAGCAGAGGACAGATGTTGTCACCACGCTGTCACTTTACGTAGCCAGGAGACAACTAGTCCTTTGCCAGTGGTATACAAATAGAACCTTTCCCAGTGGTATACAAACAGAAAGGTGATTTCAGGACTCACTAGCAGCTGCAAGGCTGGGGAACACAAGGCATCTACTTGTTACCATTTCAGTAAGCAGAGTTGAGGGGAAAGTTCCCTGATATGACTGTCCCCTGGGAGGGGAACCAGAAGTGGTGATGTCTTCATGGCTTCCCACTAGAAAAGTCAATATCCACAGGGACATTTCAATTCACTGGCCTTCTCTTGGGGTAAGTAGACATCCAATTTGAGCAGAGTTAAGAACTAAATGGATTAGGCCCTTTAGAATTGCTCAGGATTCCTGATGATGGAAAATAATTGGTAAATTTTGTAGTAGAATGATGTAGTGTTATTATTTTATATAATTACACATAAATATAAAGTACATAAGATAATTTCTAAATTATGCAAATAATGTACAAGCAGGCCTCAAATATTCTGTTGTTCCCAATTTTTTCATGCAGCTTCCTTAAGAGCTGTCTTCACTGAAATAGGATAAAGTGGCTTCCCAGAGTTCTGGGGATTTTCCCAAGGAAGCTGCGAATTTGTGAAGCTGGGAGCACTATAGGAAAGTCACATTTTGAATCAGAAACAAAAGATGTGTGTTTTTCCAGAGCCGGGATGGAGGGGGATACTAGGATTGCCTTCTCTCTTTTAATGTTAAACTCTTCGCTGTTTTTCTTTAAATCTAATATCAATGCTGGGTACAGAACTTTAGCCTCTGGACGTTTCAAATCACGGACTAAGCCTGGCATTCATTTAAACGTTCATTAACCGGTATTCCCAAGGAGATAAAGGCAAGAGAATGCTGGGAAAGAGTAAAAATAGTCCTCAGCCAAATCAGATAGAGGGACAAGAGGAGGAGGAGAAAGGAAAGAACAGAACACACGCGAACAACCAAAAAGGAGGGAGGAAACCTGGGAAAGCGAAGCTGTCCTATTACTTCCCCAGTCAGGAAATTATTGCTAAGTTAATTTAACGGGTACAGGGAAGAGTCGGGTCAACACGCCGTGGTTCTGATGGGAGATTGAACTCTCCTCCTCTCAGGGTTTGCAGAAAACATTCCACGTCAGTCATTAGGAGGCAAGGAAGAACAATGGCCCCTGAAATATCGCCCCTAACACCTATACTGTGCCTCCTACGTGCAAAGCATGGGCAAGGCTTGTGTGGGCGTGCAAAGCATGGGCAAGGCGTGTGTGGGTGTGAAGATGACCAGGCTACTTGATCTTCCATCATAGGGACCCAAGTTCTCTGTGGGGGTGCGAACCAAAGAGATGACCAGGGATGCCGGTAAAACCGATTGTTGTCTTGGGTGAGTCCCTCCTGCCTCAGGGTTCCACACTGCTATGCAACTAGCATTATGAATCTTTTTTTCCTGTGCCCTAAAGATTTTATTTTTTTAATTGTTTTTTTTTTTAAGATTTTATTTATTTATTTTCAGAGAGAGGAGAAGGGAGGGAGAAAGAACAATGTATGGTTGTCTGTCACATGGCCCTAACCGGGGACCCGGCCCGCAAACCCAGGCATGTGCCCTGACTGGGAATCGAACCGGGACCCTCTGGTTCCCAGCCCGCGCTCAATCCACTGAGCTACACCAGCCGGGCTTTTTTAATTGTTTTTGAGCCATGAATTATTTTATTGTATTTTTTCATTACCATTTAGTCCCTTTACAACCCTCTCTTCCCATGAATCATTTTTCTATCCCACCCTCCTGTGTGATAGGCTTGCTCTCTTTCCTTCCCTCCTTCCTTCCTTCCTTCCTTCCTTGCTTCCTTCCCATACTCCTGCCACCTCTATCTTCCATTTCTCTCTCTTTCATTCTTGTTATTATCTGATTAAGAAAATTTGCTATGAATTTTTTAAAAATTATTAAAATATTGTTAAATTTTATCTATTAGGGTGATTGTATTGTTTTACTTTTCTTTATTCTCTTAATTTGGGGAATCACAGCAGCTGACATTTGAATGAACCGACCTTGCACACCTGGAATAAAGGCAATGTGGTTATTCTTTTTGTGTAATTGCTGGTTTGGCTTACTGTCATTCTGTTTGGGGTGTCTGCATCTATGTTAATGACTAAGAGACTGGCCTGTACATTTCCTTTTGAATAAAGTTTTGGCGCATTTAACTTACTACCAAGATTATGCCACCTTCAAAAAATGACTTTAGAATTATTCCCATTTATCCTATTTTCTGGAAGAGTTAGGCAAACATTATTTTTATTTCTTCCTTAAGTGTCTGGTGAAGTTACCTGGGCCTCATGCTATTTTTTGTGTGTGTGCCACTAATTAAGATTCAAGTTATTTATTGAATGTAGGACTATTGATATTTTCTATATCTTATTTAGTTTTGAAACTCTATCTTCTTGTACTAGTTGGCACGATATAAATATATTTATTATTTTTAGGGAGTTTGTTCATTTTATCTAAATTTTCAAATGTATTGGCATAAGGCTATTCATCATATTTTTTATATTGCCCTTTTAATATTTGTATTATTTATAATAATGTCCTCCTTTACATTCCTCATATTGGTATATTCCCCCCTTTTTTTTTGGTTAAGATAGGGATAATTAATTTTATTATATATTTTCAGTGAATCAGTTTGTGACTTTGTTGAATCTCTTTATTGCTTATTTTCTATTTATTAATTTGTATCCTTTTAAAATTATTTCCTTTTAAATTTGAGGTGTCTTTCAGTTTTTAAATTTTGGGAGACTAACTTTTCTTAAAAACTAATTTCTTGAGATAAGTTCTTAACTAGTTGATTTTCAGTCTTTTATTCTTTTCTAACACATGCCTTTAATGCTATGTGTTTTCCTCTAAGATAACTTTATTTTCATCATTCATTTTGGATATGTCATATTTTCATTAGCGTTCATTTTAAAATATTTTTCTAATTTCCATTATAATTTCTATTATGTACTTATTAGTTAGAAATTGTTTATTTTCCAAACAGATGGGGATTTTGGTATATATTACTAACTTAATCCTAGTGTGATCAGGGAACATACTCTAGACTCTTAGAATCTTTTGAAATTTTTTGAAACTCGATTTTTAAACCGCCATATGATGTGGCTCCTTTCTCATCCTCCTCTGCCCCTAGCTCTTGGGTCAGTGAACTCCCAGAGGAGACAAAATGGGAGTTGAGGCTATTTTAAAAATGCCAGAAAATCTTCCACTACATCTAAATATGGCCACAGGAGACCTGGGTCCTTTCATTACGTTCTCTCACGTTCAGTAACTACTGAGAGAAGCTCCTTGGAGTGAAGGATGTGTGAGCGATTCATAGGGCTTTGACGGCCTCCCGGGCCACGTCCATAAACTCCACTCTGCAGACCTCATAAATTCCTACAAGGCTGGACAAAAGCAAGCCCCCGTTCTTGGGGACAGGCCCCGTTTCCTTCTCCCCCCAGCCGTGACTCTCACAGCCTTTGTTATGGCCTCCTTGGAACTCTGTACATAGCAACCAGGGCGCGAGGTGAGCTGGTCTCTTCTCATTAAATATGATGCCACCAAGCTGTTCCTGTCAGTTACTGCCATTAAAATGCCAGCTGTTGGTCAGCCCTTAGTGGAAGGAGGCAACCTCCTCCCTCTTCTTGCTTCCCCGAAATAACGAACTTTTCACCTTATCCCGACTGGAAACTGCACGTACGGACCCAGAAAGGGTTGCTCCAAGAATTTTCCCAGGCACAACCCAGCAGGCTTAGGGTTCTGAACTTGAGGACCGCAACTTGTCAGGTTCTCAGGGACTCAGCCTGAGCCTCCACCCTTCCCATCCTCCCCCGAAAGTATCCCAGTGGTTGGGCTCTGCAACCAGGGCCATTTCTTCCTTCAGAGAAGTAAACCCTTCAGGAAACACTTCTTACCCCGAGCTGTCATGGAGGAAAGGAAGAGACAGATGTGTGTGTGTGCGCGTGCGCGAACATGCATGTGCACATGCTCATGTATGTATGTACATTGGGTTCTTAAATGTGCATTTAATGGGCACGTGTGAATTTCTGTGTGCATGCCTGTCATGTGAGTAGCGCTTTGGCTGTCGGAGCACGTCAATCCCCTTTCCTCTCACTTCTCCATCCACAGCTTGCTTTTCCTTACCATAAGGTGACCTCTTATAATTCATTCCATTTGCTTTATGTTATCTATTGTTGTGTGTATGTATACAGCAAAAAAAAAAAAAGAAAAAAGAAAAGAAAAGAAAGAAACAAAACAAAACACAAAAACCAACTAACCATAATTTTGGCAAAGAGGATTGTTTGCAGATGTGAACAGCTCCTCTTGGTTTAGTGGAGGTCTTTTTTCCTGGAACCCAGTTCCTGGGGCCCCTGTGGTATGAGGACACAGTCCCCTGTCGATGTCATAAACTCTGTCCCACATCCCCACTTGTCCGCCCGTGTGTGCACTGGGTGAGGAGGAAGACTCGAGGCAGCCTGTTACTCCTACCCAGTGAACGTAGAATAGTGAGCGGAAAAAGACAAGCTTCTGACTGCAGTTTTAATCAAACCCAAGTGTCTGTGTTTGCGCCAGAGATTTTTTTCCATGTAATAATGTGTCCTAAAAACATCTCTTAGATTTAAGATCTCGTGATTCTTTCTCAGGGGCTCACTGACACAACCACATTAACCCAGTCTCCGGAATGTCTGGAAGTAGAACGCGAGGTTTGGAGTCGGGCTCAAATCTTGATGGGGTTACGAGCCACGCAACCCTGGATAAGTTAATGAATTCTCAGTTACTTCATCTAGAAAAAGGGGAAAACAGTCCTAGCTATCTGATAGGGCTGTTGTACAGATTAAATGAAACTAACCTGTGAAGATCTTAATGCAATACTTCACAAATCGTAAGCGCTCTGTTAGCTATTTTTATTTTTCCCTCCCTGCTCCCAGCTATTGCTGGTGCCCAATCTCTCCTATCTGGCGCTCTGGCCTCCCAACTGTGCTGATTTCCCAGGGTTGCCACAGCAAAGTACTGCAAGCTGGGTGGCTTCATATAACAGAAACTTATTTCCTCACAATGCTTGAGGCCAGACATTTGAAATCAAGGTGTCAGGAAGACCATGCTCCTTCTGAAGGCTCTAGAGAAGAATCCTTTCCTGCCCTTGTCATCTTCTGATGGCTCTGGGCATTCCTTGGCTTATGGTCACACAACTCCATTCTTTGCCTATTTCCTGCACATGGTCTCCTTCTCTCTGTTTCTCCTACGTTTGTAAGGACCAGTCATTGGATTTAGGGCCCACCCAACACCCAGTATGATATCATCTTGAGATTCCTAACTAATTACATCTGCAAAGACTGTATTTCCCAATAAGGTCACATTCTGAGGTCCTGGGTGGGCATGAATTTTGGAGGGGACAATAAAACCTACTATACCTACAAACCTAGGCTCCTCTCTTTTTCAAATCATCTCAAGATTTGCATCTGTCAAATTCACTTCTCCTCCTCTGTTAGGATTTTACTCACTTTTCTCCATCCTCACGGCCATGACGGATAGCAACCAGCCCCTGCCTAGCTCTGCACCCCTGTGAGTTGATTTCACTCATATTCTGGTCTCAGTCATACCGGTTCTCCACATAGTCTCCAGGGTGGTCTTTTAAAAGTATAGAGTGCTCTGATCAAGGGTTCTGTCTTTTCAAAAACCTTTAAAAACTCCAAGTTGTCTTTAGGATAATACTCAACATCTGCACATTCAAGGCTCTTTAAAAGTTGGTCCCGAACTACTTTTCTAATATCCTACTACATCCTGCAGGAATCTCCCTCAAATGTCCCAGCCCACTCCAAACTAGGTCTAAGGGACAGCCTCACTGTTGCTTCGGCATGACAGCTTGTCCCAGGGTCCTGGTCCTGGAGACCAGACTCACTTAGGTAGAACATTTATTGAGAGTTCCTTGGAACGGGCATTCACTCAGGTGTGGGTATGAGGAAGGGAATTGGAGGCCAGTTCTAGAGAATGTGGGGGTTCTCCCCAAGGCGTGCTTCTGTGGCAATTTTAGCTTCAGATTTAACTTCCTAGAAGAACTTGAATTGGTGGCCTTGCCCATAATAAGAGATTATCAGCTATGATCTCTTTTTTACCCAGCTATAGATGGAAGAACACATGTCTATTTATTAAACTATTTATCTGCTCTTTTATCATTCCACAGTGACCCTTTGACACCCCCAAGGCACCTTACCTCATCCCTCACTCAGAATGTCTTATGAACCCATGTTGCCAAAATTTCTGTGTCTGAACCTCTCGTGCATGCAGGGTCTCGTACACGTGGGGTTCCCATTTATGGGCATGTATTAAATTGGGTTATTTTCTCTTGCCAAGCTGTCTCATGTCTATTTGAATATTAGAGCGGCCAAAGAAACTCGAGGAGAGACAAAATTTGTTTCTCCCCCACCGAAACCTGTGTCAAGCGCCAGGCTCCAGGGATGAGTTTGGTTCCCAAACAGAGAGAGGAGCTTTAGAGCCAAGGAGACCAAGGTCAGGTTCGGACGGGAGAACAAGTGGTGAAACAGTTGGGACTCCAGGGTTCGAACCGAACGAGTGTGATGAATCCATCCATGTAGGAGGGGCTCGCCAAGTGGCCTGGGCTGGGCTGGCTGAACATCCCCAGAGCAGGATGGGAGGTGCACTGTGTGGTCAGTCTCCACAGATCTCTCTGGTCACTAAGGAGGGACACATGGAGCCCAGAGTCCAGTGACCTAATCCTTGTGACTGTCTGTTCTCTTTCGTCTTTGTTTGTTCTGTGGGGCCTGAGGCACCGACTGCCCCAGGTCACAGCTTGCGTCTGTAGCTGTTTGTGTTGCGGTTTCCTCAACAGCTGGGCAAACGGAAGAACTAAGCTTTCGCTGTTTTTGAAGATGTCAGCCCCTGTTTGTCTTGATCCTTGCCCTGCTGCACTGCTGGTTTCTGAGTCAGTTTGGAGCCAGGCTGAGCATAAATCAGGACGCTGAGCTTGGCTTGCTGGTGTCTAAGGAGTTCCGTCTCTGGTGCTTTATGACTGCGAATCCAGCACATCAGCTACATGAGGTGGCGTTTTCTCTGCCTCTCCGACTTGTCTGATATGCTCCCTGCATGGCTCTTGCTGGGTAGCTGGCGTCCTGGAATCCTTTGGCAGAGGCCTCGGCATAAGGAAGTGATGAGGGACTTAAGCTGTTTCAGAAGTGATTTAGGACACTTCCAAGATATAACCACTTCTGAAACCCAGGGTATAATTTATTACAAAACCCCCTTTCCTAGCAATTTCAGAAAATGAACATGCCCACAGGGTTTCAGTGTTGGATTAGGCCCTGGGAATGACTATTTCTAGTTCGGTCAGTGCGGACTGGATGGCTTAAACATTTACTTCTCACATTTTGAAGGTTGAGAAGTCCAAGATCAAGGTGCCAGCAGAACAGGTGTCTGGTGAGGACTTGCTTCCTGGCTTCTAGGCAGCCTCCTTCTTGCTGTATGTACCCTCATACGGCTGAGAGAGACCTCCCTTCTTCCAAGCATAAATCATGTCATTTATAAATAATGATCATTTTCCCTGCTCTAGTTTTTAACTTCTAAATTCTTTTTTGTGTCAGATGCATTTGAAAGTATTTACATAAGAAGTTACATAAAAGCGGTGATAATGGCCTTCCTAGCCTTTTTTTCCTTTTTATGGGAATATTTGTAACAGTTGATCATTAAGCAGGGAGCATAGTTTGAGATACTAGTTTTTCCCTTTTTCAAGAAGAAGTATCTGTTATGACTTTTCAGCATCTACCAAAAGGAGTCTAGATTTTTGGCCCTTCCACTTATTAATGTGGTGACTTGTAAGAACACATTTCTTAACATTGAATTATCCCTGGGTATCTAAACAAGCTTCAGATGGCCCTGCTACGGCATTATGCAATGTACTGCTAAACTCTGTCTGTGATATTTATTTTCTAATTTTTGTATTGATATACATTAGTTAGGCTGGGCCTTCAGTGCCACCTTTGTCGGATAGCTATGCTGTTGTCATGGCAGCTGTGCTATCATAACATGGAATCGGCTTCCTACCAGCAGTTTAAAACCACTGGTGCATTGGACAACCTTCCCAACTGGTCGGTTTCAGTTTTCCCTTCTTGAGTCCATTTGGGCCGTTTCTATTTTTTCATTAAAACAGTCCATTTCTTCAGGTTTAAAGTGTGTTTGTATACATTTGGGCAAATATTTCTAATGATTATTTTTATTTCTTTTTTCTTTGTGGTTATTTTCCTCTTCTTATTCCTTCTCAATGTTCTGTTGAGAAGGTAGCGATTTACCTATTTTGTTGTTCATTTTAGTTACTGTTCTTTTTTCAGACTCAGACCATACATGCATCTAATTCTTTTTGTTTATACTTAATTAATTTCTGCCTTTACTTTTATTGATTCCTATATTTTACTTTGCTTAGTATTTTTTGTTATTCTTTTTCTACACCTGTATGTCAAGTGCTTAAGGAATTATGTGCTTATTCATATATTTACAGTTATTAATTTTGATTGACTTAGTTCAAAATACGGCTTTATCTAAACCACACAGATTTTTTTCTGTTTTTTATATTTGTATTTTAAAATTTATCAAAGTTATACATTTATATTGTTTACATGGTCAAATAGTTATCTAAGTCTTTATTATTGATACAGAAACTCCCTGTTCTTAACATTTAGTCAGAGGTAGGTAGGAAATAGACAATAAGATCAACTTTAATACATTGCACCTTGTAATTATACCTGCATCCATTTATTGCCGACTCGGTCTGCCACATGCTGGTGAGCTGCCTCACTGGACACCAGGGTATGCTCACTGGACCTTTGTATGTGTAAGGAAGGGACTCTATTCCTGCTTCAACCAGGACAGTTTCTTGTATTTCTCTGGCATATGAGGCTTCATTTGAAGATTTCATAAGAAGACAAGTTTCAATAGCTTATTAAACTTACACATTAAATTTACAGCTTATTTGAAACTCATTAAACTTATATACACATACAGCGTTTATACAGAAACCCAACAGTAAAAGCACAATACATATTTGAATTCAAGAAGACATTAACGGCAAATACATTATTATTTAATGTGACACTAATAAAGAAAAAAATATGGCCCATTAGATAATGACACATTGATATTAAAAGACATCACAATATCAAAGATGGTAAAATGTGAAAAAAATGCATCTTAATGTAGACTGAATACGGAATAGTTTTTGGATGTGACTTAGAATTAAAGTCTTAGGTTTACCTGACAATTCTGAGACTCTGTTCAAAAGTGAAGTGACCAATGAAATAAAAATTGGGGAGGAACTCCAGCAAAATATAATTTGTTAACTGGGCATCTGAGTTCAACTTGGAAAGAGACATTGCAGACTTTTGTCCTCAGGGTTCTCGTTCCAGATGGTTCAGACACCACTGGCTTTGCTCAGTCTCCTTGGCAAGACTGCACAGCCCTGAGCTGTAGTCTGCTGCTCGGTTGAGAAGGGGACATGTCCAGTGTTTGGGGTTTGCAAATGTCTTCTTGGACAGGTTTAAGCTCCCAAGTGCACAGATGAGCTCTTGCTGTTTTGTCTCCCTTCCTGGACTGCGTGGGTCACAGCTGGAGCCTCCGCCGCATGGGTCCCACAGTCCGGAGGGTGATGCGTCATCAGCCTCCTCCCCACTCTTGGCATGCATCTGCTGCTTTCCTGACAGTGGTCCAGGCCTTCCCCAGCGTTTCCATACAGTGGCTGTGATGACCCCGGAGCGTGAGAGTCTGCAACCTGCAAGCCTGGAAGTCCAGCCCAAAGCAATCGATCAGCCCTAAATCCAAAAACGTTTAAGGCCCTTAGGTTCTAAAACACTGGGTTGGATTCTTAATATGTAGTTAGATTCTTGACAAAATATTAGCTTCTAAAGCACAAGAAATTAATTGAAGAACATCCTACAGTAGTTTGCCTTTCTCTAGAGGCTGCAATTGGTCGGCATCAGGGGTTTGATTGTACTGGTCCACGGAGTCCTGGAGACATCTGGCCTAAAGGGCGTTAGATGGGCATAGGAGATGCTTCCACTCAGAAGCTCACCGAGAAGCATCTCTTTATCTTAACTATGTACAAAAATCAAGCATTTAACATTGTGTTTTTTGAATATAAATAGAGTATTTTCCAAACAGTCTTTCAGTAAAATGGCCCCGGGAAGAGGTAGCATGCGCACACTTTCTTGCTTTGTGTTACCCACACCATTTAATCCTACGGTTGCTCATTCTGCCTTGGGGAAGCGTGGGTAAAGGAACCTGGAAGAATCTGGGTTCAAATGCTGACTTTGTCATTTCTACATTGTGCAATCTTGGAACATCATTTAAATTCCCCTATTTTCAGTTTCTTCATCTGCAAAAGGGGCATTAAAACCCCCAAACTCACATGATTATCATGAAGATAAAATGATATATTCAGATTGCCTGTCACAGTCTTGGGGGTATGGAAAGTGCTCAACAACAGTTACTACCTTCCTTTCGCTCTGTTTCCTTCCTTCTAAGGAAATTACTCTTCTCCCCACCCCCACCCCCAGCTTCAGACCTAGAAAAAGAGGGCCAGATGGGGTGCAGGTCCCTTCTCATTCATTCTCTGCCAAGCCTACCATTTCATAGCACCCTAAATGGACAGCTGTCTGACCTTATCTTAAAATTCTCCTCAAAGCAAACTGCCCTAATTTGGCAATTCATTTTAGCTCACAGAATATTTTTGGCCTATTTGTTTATTCATAATAAACATACAGTAAATCTATGCTATGCTTAGGTACTGTGCTAGGTCTCAGAAACATAAAAAGGATATTTGACGTAATCCCCCTCCTTAAGATACTCATAATATCATAGGGAAAACCTGCACTTACACCATTGCAATGCCAGGGAATTAGTGCCATGATAAAAAAATACTCACAGGGTCTTACAGGTCACATAGGACAGGCATCTTTCAAGAGGATGGATGGTATAGAAGGAGTATTGGAAACCCTTTCCAAAGGAGGGACACCTGACCTAAGATGCAAGAAGCAAAGGTAACAGGGGTTTTGAAGGTTCATTTCAGGCAAAACCTCACAGGGAAGTGAAAGTTGTTAAATAAGACTCAGCATAGATATCAGGAGGAACATAGAAGAGAAATGAGGTGGTAGACAATAAATATGTTATCCAATTTTACTCCTGTGAAAGTGAGATATGTAAATCTGCAGGCAGGGAAAGCAGTAAGGAAGGCTACTGGAACAATCCAGGTAAGCTCTGTTGAAAGTCTAAGCTAAAGGCCAGGGCAGAGAGCAAAGTCAGGATGAAGACATGAAGGAGGCAGAACTTTAAAATAGCGACGTACAACTTACTGGGTCACATAGGATCTGTGTCTCACGTTCAGGGCACTTGGTATTTTATCCCTTCAGAGTGTTACTTAAAGAAGAGGCAATAGAAACATCGGTTGAGAAATTGGACATTTTAAGTTTGATAATGACTAGAAAAATTGACCTTGTTTAGCATATAAAGAATATACAATTGTCGAGTTAAATTATATAAAATAATACTTCCAGTCATTTTATTTTTCAGCTGTTAATTCTGTGAAGTCAATATATCTTCAGGTTGTTGGAAGAAATATGCATAATAATGTGTTAAAAGTTCATTATAAATGATAGGATGCTTTTATATACACTTGCTCATTTGATTCTCCCAATGATCCTATGAGATACACATTCATCCTCATTTTACAAAGCAAGTAAACAGAGGCACAGATTTGCTTGATGTAAATCTTAGCATCCCAGAGCTAAGCCAGAAACTGGGCTCAGATTGGGCAATTCCAAGGCCACACTGCCCCCTTCTATGATGCCGATAGTGGGATCAAGATTCCTTCTCCTCTTGGGAAGCTGTCAGGGACTCTCAGTTATAGCAGAACCTGCAAGGGGAGACAAGAATATGTTTTGGTTCACGTAACTCTCCCTGACAGCCTCTAGACAAATCATTTGGCATGCACTGGAAGGGGTGGGGGTTTATTTAGTTTTTCTGCATGTATCTTTAAGGATGTTAAGAGGAACCAGCCAATACTAATCTCAAACAGGATATCCTTTAGGGAAAACACTCCACACTAAATACAAACAAGAGATTTCAGACTGAAGAATCGCAGACACTGAAGAATCCTTTAATTTACTTCTTGGTGTGTGTGTAGTTACTTTCAGAGTATCTCTTGGACCTTTTGTGGACAGCCTACCAGGGATATATGGAAATCCTTCTGGCACTCTGTGTAAATCTTGGTGAATCTGTTTTTAGGATTCTCCCTCCTTCCACATAAGTTTGTTTCTGCACGTGTTATTTTTTAATGGGCTGATCTCTCTCTCTTTCTTTCTCTCTCTCTGTCTGCCAATGACCTTGCTCCCGGAGTCCTCATGTTCATCAGGAAACTTAACAACAAAAAGAATGGATGAGCTCATTCCCCCTAAGTTCAGGCCGGACCACCCACAGTGAACCATGTGGACCAGGACTGCATTTGCGCTGGAGACAAACCTTCAGCCGATTTTGCTGTCCTCTGGCTTTAGTTTTGGGTCTCCACCACCTCTTGGGTCATGGGAAGTAGAAATCTATTTCTGTAGTCTTCTTACCGAGGTTCAATCAGTGTCCCTGGAAGAAGAGGGAGTGACACTTCAAGTCCCCTAAGCCTCTGTCGCATTTGTGTTTGAACATCCCTTTCCTGCCTACCAAGTGTTCCTCTGAATACCCCATTGTTATAGTCATGCTCACCACCCTTTCGGGGGATTTAATGGCTAAATCAGATCTTTTTTTCATGGCACGTCTCAAGGCGGGACCCCAACCCTTATCTCAGCAACTGATCTTTCCCACTGCAAACCTGGTGCCAGTGTGTCCCAGAACCCTCTCAGCC
The DNA here is from genome assembly GCA_004026765.1 of Micronycteris hirsuta. Lineage (NCBI taxonomy): Eukaryota > Metazoa > Chordata > Mammalia > Chiroptera > Phyllostomidae > Micronycteris > Micronycteris hirsuta. The sequence goes on from PVJI01006097.1 coordinate 78,223, forward strand.
CCTGAGAGAGCACTTCAGAATAAACAAGTCGAAATACCAAGAGGATATTTACAGCCACTGACCAAGCTCCCAATTTCCTTGGCTGGCCCTGTAGACAATGTGCTCCTGCATCAGCTTTCAATTGTACTGTCAGAAATTGATACGGGACCAAGATTGGGAAAATATTATGCTAAGCCAGTCAATAGGCAAACAAAACATTGCCTACCATTTATTTAGAGGATCTTGGGCTGTTTGTTTGCTTTCACAATGATATCTCAGTCATCATGAATTCTGGGCCTCTCCTGCTTAAACTTCCTGATCTGTTTCCCAGGGACTCGAGGGGAAGCTGCTGCGGAGCAGGGAGAGCCCCGTGGCACCTGACAGCTGTGCTTTCCTCGTGGTCAGGGGACAGAGCTCTCCTCAGCGGGCATCCACCCCCTCGGCTCCACTGTGCAAACTCATAAAACTCATACTGAGACTTTCTGAGCGGAAGCATCCCCTATGCCTGCTTAATACCCTTCATGCCAACTGTCTCAGGGCCCTCTATGGGCCAATACTGTGAACCCACTGGAGCTAACAAATGGAAGCTTCTAGATTTTTTTTTCAAGCCCTGGAGAGAAAGGCAATCAACTGTTGGGAGTTCTTATATTAGTTTCCTCTGCTTTAGAAGCTAATTCTTTTTTGAGTCTACCCACATGTTAAGAATCCAACCCAGTGTTTTAGAATCTGATTCATAATAAGATCCCATTAAACCCTGCTTCTTCCTTCTTCTTCATGGTTATGTTCATTTCCCCCAAGGTCACACACCTGCCTTTGTTCCTTTGCATGTGTTCACTGACCCTGGAATGTCTTTCTTGTATCCACCTTGCAGCAGCCTCCTCATCTGTCCAGGTGGGATTTAAAGGGGTCCTATTCAGTCCATTCATGAGGATGGGACCTGCCCAGTTCTGAGCCTCCTGCCATCTCTCTCTGTTCTCCTCATCTCCGTCTGACCGCCATCATGATAACCAGAGCCCTCCCCTACACGGCTGGGACTGGGGTGAGGTGTGGTGTCACGGGTGCAAAATGCAGGACAGCACTCACTTTCAGAGCGTACTTCCGTTTTGAGCCTGGGCACCTTGCCTGTCTCACCCTGGTCCTGGCCCTACTCTCTCTCAACCAATTCTCTCTCAAAAAAAAAAAAAAATTGATATGAGCCACACAGGCCTATTCATAAATGTATGGCCATATATTCAAATAACATGCTTGGACTGCTTTCTCTTGATTTTTCAGTTTCAGATATTAGCTAATGATTTCTTAGCATGGCAGGAGACCAGTTCACCTCTTTTGAATCGTGGTCCATTCTTTCTCACGTTCTTACAGTACAATGACATCACAGTTCCACAATGTCAGGTTCAACAGTATGCGTTCACACTATTATGGCCATGTAAACACCGTTATAGTGGAGTCTATAGAATGTTGGATTTGCCACATTTCTTTTCTCCATAGCTCTTTGCTTTTCTAAGGACAGACGGCTTCTTTAATGTTTTATTGTTGCATAATTATTCATTTACCGATCACTCATTGAAACCTTAATCATTTTTCAGAACTGCAAAACTCCTTTCGATGTGGTTAAACCACCAGGAACCTTACTGATGCCACCTGCTGTTCCTATGCCCTTGGGAGTCCTCCATTCTCCAGACAGGGTTGCTGGCTCTGCTTTCAGGGGCCTGCTGCTCAGCTGGCTCAGAGGGACTTCCCTGCACCTGCCTCCTGGGGATTCCTGCACTGCTCTGCGTGGGATCCCCGCCTCCTGGAGCCCAGAACTCCTTTATCTTGACTGGCAGAACAAATCTTTGAGACCTTGCAAGTAAAAATATGATGTCTTTATTCTCTCCTCACAATTGATTAATAGTTTCATTGAGCATAGAATTCTGGGTTTAAAAAAATTTTTTTTCTCAGTAGCTTGGAAGCAGTGCTTCATTGTCTTCTAGCTTCCAGCATTGCTGATAAGAACAATTTTGATCTCTGATATTTCTTTATGGCTCTCTCAGGCCCTCTCCTCTCCTCCTCTTTGGAAGTTTTTAGGATTATCTCTTTATCCCTAGTATTCTGACATTTTATGATACCGTGCCTTAGAATAGGAGTTCTTTTAATGCTTTGTGTTAGGCAGTCAGTATTTTGTTTTTCTTTTGGTTTAAATCTGGAGACTCAGTTCTGGGAATTTTTCTTGTATTATTATTTTGAAAGTTTCCTTCCTTCTATTGTTTTCTCTCTTTTCCCTCATTTCTCTTTCTAAAATTCTTATCAGTCAAATGTTGGCCCTTGTTCCAGTTATCTATTGATATGTAGCAAACCACCTCAGAACCAAGTGGCTTAGGACAATAACAATCATTCACGTCGCTCACAAATCTATAATTCAGGCAGGGTTTGCTGGCTTCACCTCTATTCCTGTGGAGCCACTAACCTTCTGCAATGGGACTAGAGGACCCACTTTCAAGATGGCTCAGTCACAAGGCTGGCAAGTTGGTGGCGGCTGTTGATGGGGTCTATGGTCCCTTTCCACATGGAACTCTGCCCAGGGCTGCTTGAGCTTCCTTAGAGTATGGTGCGTGGGTTCAAGAGTAGTAATATAAGAGGCCCAGACAGAAGTTGCAAGGCTTCTTTTGACCTAGCTTTGGAAGTCCTAGAATACCACATCTCTGACATTAGATTTAACAAGTCACTCACCAAGAGCAGCAAAGGATTCTTAGTCACCTTTAATTTGTCCTAGCACTCCCCCCTCCAGTTTTCATATATTGCCCTCTTATTTTTTCATGCCTGACTATTCCCTAGATTATAGAAGATTACCTCAATTTTATTCTCTAGGCCTTGAGTTGACTTTGAACAAGAACAATTTTTTTTTAATTATATTGGTTTATTTCCATGAACTCTTCTCTGAACACAGTAGGTTTTTCTCTGTAGATACAGTATTTTTTCTCATCTTAAAAGGATGGAAATTATAGTTTGTTATTTTCAGCTTTCTTCTGTTCCATGGAAATTGCCCCTTTCGCCTACTTTTCTTCTTTAGTTTATTTGTTCTGATCTCCGTCTTTCATGTTAGGAAGTTTCCTTAAACATCTGGCATTATTTGGTTACATAAACTATTTATAAGCTAACAGGGAACTCTGGTGCCGAGAGAGGGTGTTAAACATTAGGCATCATTATGGGATGATCAGGCCTGGGAGAGCTTTTTCATTAGATGAAATCTAGGTACTGATAGGTATTTTTCCCCTGGGGCCAGCCTGCTTCTATGCAGAAGTGCTATCCACGGCCTGCCCAGGAGTAGAATCAGTCTGTCTGACAGAGATCTGGGAGCAGTGAAAGGGAGGTAATGATCGTACCAATCGGAATGTAAACATTCATTTTAACAGCCCTGTGTTCAGTCTGGCAGTTCACCCTGCCCCATGTGCGCTGAGGTCCCTGTTCAGTCCCTGTGGTTCGCATCTTCAGAGATTGAGCCTCCCATTTTCAGTCCCATTGGGTCAGGGAAGGACTCTCTCGGCTGCCCCGGAGGAAGGAAAGGTTGGGGAACTGACTGTTCTGTTGCAGATTGTCAACCCATCTGTTCCAGTCTCTCCCTTCAACTCTGCTCCCTGAGGAGCTGCCATCTCAAAATCCCAAGCCTTTGCAGACCTTCGCAATCCCAAATCAGCTTGCTTTGCTTTGCTTTCCCTTCGCAGTCTTTGGTTTCAGCATTTCCCCCAGGAAGTCTGTAATCATGCAATTGTCCTTTTCTTCTTCAAAATTATTAACATTTTAAAAATATTATTTTTTAAAAATCTAGTGTCTTTTTTCCCCCGTTCTGTTGATGAGTTTCCACTTTCCTATCATTTTACTGGCGTTTTGAGGGGGAGTAGAAATGTGTTGAGTCTGTTGTGTTTAACCAGAAATCCACCTGTATTTCTGACATGGAAACAACTTCTTTCCAGGTGACTGTGAAGAGATCCGAGGGGTAGACCAAAGACTGTCTCATTTGTGATCTGCAGAAACAACAGCACGTTTCATGGGGCGTATCCAGACAGCGAGGAGGCCCCTGGAGGGTGAGGCTGCCGCTGAGGCCTTAAGGCTCACATGTCACACAGAGACCGGCAGAGACCACCATAGTCCAGGTCCCCTGCCTGCTTCCACATTCAGTGACCACGGAAAAACCACCTTTGTTGGATCTGTCAGTCACGAGGCTGAGCACTTAGGTGGGGTGCATATTATTTAATTCTTATAACAATCTTAGGAGATATGTGTTGTTATTACCTCCATCTTAGAAACAAATCGCCTGAGCCACAAGAGAGTTTTAGCACCTTTCCAAGGCCACACAACTGGTACATAGCAGAGCTGACCCAGGAGGTCTGTTTTGGAGACCAGGTCTTCCTCCATTTTGCCTCCCAGTTATAGATCCCCTGTGTGATGTGGGGATCTGATTGCCCATCTCGCTTGGGCACTGTCCCCTCTGAGCTGCAGATTTTTGTCCCTGGCCTAAGTACTGAGGGAGGAGACACCCATCAACTTTTTGAGTATATAACCGAGATACTAGGGAAGACATTATGTTAGGCCATTGGAAGTGGGTTGAGGAGGATGGAAGAGAGAAGGTGAGCATGCATATCAAATGTATCCCAATAAATGTATAAACTATATGGGTTACAGTGGAATGAATAAGTGCCTTTTATGTGCCAGGCATTATGATAAGTACACACAGACTGACTGCTGTTTTTCTTAATCAGCCTTCAGAGAACGGTGATACTTTTCCTACCTTGTAGAAGAAGCAGCTCCTGACCAGATGGGTTAAGATACCTGTCAAGGTCAAAGGGCTGTGACAGCACAGAGCTGGGACTCTGATCCTCGTCCAACCCAGTTCCCTTTTTCAGGAAGTATTTCATTGTTTTCAGGAAAAAATAATGCCGACTATGGAACTCTTTTATCAAACCGTTTGGTATGTATCAGACCTTAGAAAGGTCTGAGAGGTCAAATCAATCTGATCAGGCTTTTACTAAATTTGAGCATTCGCTATAGATCTGTACCTCAGGTTTCTCACCTGTTCGATGGAGGTAAGAACACCTTCAACGTACAGATAACAACGTACAGAAAATTAACCTGCATTGTGGCGTAGGCGCTGTCATTGTAACACACGGCGAATCATATTACAAGATTGCTATAGTCAGACTACAGCTTTGGGCTGAAAATGTGTCTACTTTTCAGTGAACTCCAGGCGATAGGTTCCAGGCCTCCCCCTTACATACACTGTGTGTCTCGGGACTCGAAGGCTTTGACTGCGGATCTGTGGGTACAGGAGGCAGATGAGTGAAGGGAAGCCTTCTGCAGCATTGTTTTAACATGGGTAGACATGGCCTCTTTCACGGTCTACCCGCCTCTAACAGGATCTACCCTCTCTCCTGCCCTGTTTCATCTCCTCAGAGGGATTCCTCCACACAGTGATTCCCATACCTGGCTAAGGTCTCACTGCTGATGAGTCCGGGGTCTGCGGTGCCACAGGGCTCCTGGGGCAGGGCCAAGGAAGGGAGTGAAGACGGCTCTGGCTGGTGCCAGGTTCGAGGTGGAGGCCATGGGGAGGACGGGGAGAGCTGTGGGTGACTAGCTTCTGACCAGGGTGGCGGGGCCTGAGTTGGAGCAGAGTTTCTCAATTTTTAGTGTCACATGGATATTTTGGGGATCACATTACAAGCAGATTGTGGTTCTTATTGTCTGTAGTGGGACCTAAGACTTTGCCTTTTCAATAAACTTCCGGCGTCTGCTTTTGTTGGGCCTGGGACCATACGCTAAGTAGTGAGGGTTCGGGAAACGTTGGAAGATGCCTCCTGAGTTACTAATTGTGGCATCTTGGACAAGCCACTTCCCCTCTAGTCCTCAGATTCCTTCTCTTTAACATGCGGAAACGTGGTGTTGAAGCAGAGATGTTTAAATTTGTATGAGGTCTGTCCAGTAGGTACCCCACCATGTACTATGAAAAAGAGATGTTTATTGAAGAAGATATAAGATACAAGAAACATTGTACATAGGACAATGACACCTCAGTCCCCTTCAAAGTAGACATCTTGGGACCTCCACAGTTCTCCCAATCGCCATCAGCTGCCCTGACGTATTTTACTGAGTTTCATCGATGGTCTGAAGTCTCTTTCATTTCAAAGATGATTTTAGTTTTGGGAAGAGCCAGAAGTCACAGGGCACCAAATCTGGGCTGTAGAGGGGCTAAGTCACCTGGGTAATTTAATGTTTCACCAAAAATCTCTGCATGAGATGTGATGCATGAGAGGGTGTGTTGTCATGATGAAGCTGCCAATCACCAATTGCCCATAGCTGTGGCCTTCTGAATCATCCAAATAGTTTCTATGGAGGAATATTCAAGCTTAATGCAAAATTCAATGCAGATTCATTGCTCCAGTAGCTCAGTTATTTCGAATGCAACGGCCACACAGTACACCTGCTCACTCAACAACATCTACCGCCCCCACTGACTAGTACAGTGAAGTTGTCCTTGTTCACACATGTGTGTTCCAGTCACTCTCCTTGGCTGCCAGCTTACACTGACGCCAGTGCAAACCATTCTCGTCCCATTCACAGTGGCTGGACTTTTTCCAGACAGACCTTATATATTGCTTTAAATGTTTGCAGAGGTGTTTGGGAAACTTTAATGCACCATTAAAATTTAAGGGACTATTCCTATTGTGCTTGTTTGATAAGAAATTTATTCTAAATCTGACAGACTCACTATATGGCTTCTAACACAGGGGTCTGAGTTCTGAGTGTTTAAAGGGACATGTTGATATGTGATGGCCTAATTTCATTTTGTTTAAAGCAAAAGCACTTCCCATTTCCTTCCAGTTAAGAAATCTATGAAATTACATTGGTCTGTGAGGCAATGCTTCTTCTTTACATAAAATTCTTCTGATTTTACACACTGGAAGTTGTTTGATCAACAGAATTTCTTGGAATTGGCATTGGCAAAACCTACATCTACCTTTAGTATGACTCAAATGGCTCCAATGCACGGTCACTTCAAGGTGGAGATGAAGAAAAGGGCTGGGAGAAGGATTTAAGAAACATCTACAACCTTTTCAAATGTCATAAGGTAAAAATTGAACAAATAAAACTAAAAATTAAGACAACTGTAATTGAACAACAATAAAGTAAAACAAACAAACGAACAAAAAGACCACTATGGTACTAGCATAAGAACAGACACACAGATCAATGGAACAGAATAAAGAACCCAGAAATTAAAAAAAAACAACAACTAAAAATTATACTCTTCATATAAAAGAGGTAATTATTTTTAAGAAAGCTTTGTATATAGAATTTGAAATGTTTTTTTAATACAGAATGCCTCTAAATAAAATGTGCTATAAAATGACTATCAAGATAATGAACAAAATCGAGAAAACTACTGGCAGAACTCAGTATATAATTTATACTGATCAGACTCAAGGTGCCTAATTCTATCAGTTAATTTAATGTAATAACAATGGTAATGATTATAAAGCAACCTACAGCTAATTCAGTTTATAGAATCTACTCTTATTAAAAGCAGCTGTGGGGCTTCTTACCAAAATAGCTCTCCCCCAAATCCAGGAAAGGCTTCTGAAAGTGGGGAGCCTTTCCATTGCCAGCCTTCCTATCCCACAGGCAAAGAAGGTGCCTGGGTCCTCTTAGACTGCAGGCTGTGTGTACAAGGCTCTGGATTGCTTTGGACATCTAATTAGCAGAATCTAGGCTAGACCCTCAATGAATGAACTCCAAGTACCTGGAAACCTGTAAACACAGCATTTGTGTAGTTTCTCCAGCTTCCCAGGTGCTCAGAATAATAAAGTCAAAGGACTTCGTATCCAGGGAACGAGTCCAGCGATGAGAGGTAAAGAACCCCTGGCTTGTGCGGACTAAAACCAATGCAGACTGTGCGTTACATGGAAGTCCAAAGGTTGAGAGGTGTAACTCTGCTGGGACCAGTCAAACGGTCTCAGGCTGGTGGTCTTCAAAGTGTGGTCCCGGATGAACAACATCAGCATCACCTGGTATCTTGTTAAAAATGCCAATTTTCAGGCTCTAGCTCAGGTCTCCTGATTCCGTAGAATCAGGAGCCCTGGGGGAAATACTCAGTACTCTACAGTTTAACTCACCCCCCATCCCCGTGGTTCTGACACCCAATAAAACAAGAGAACCACGGCCTCAGGCCAGCGTCTTCCCCTGGAACCAGAACGATCTTGGCAACTGCTCTCCCCAGGACAGCCCAAAGGCAAGAGAGGAAGAAAAGAAAGGAAGAGGTAAGGGAAAGGGAAGCTGGAGGGTAACCTCATGTCGCAGCCTCTGCTCAGACAGATAAGGAAGTCACAATACCCTTGGCTTTCCCACTGGAGCATCACATTTTATACTTTGATAAACTCACTTCCAGTAGTGGGCTGGGGCCGGGGCCAAGGCCAAGGGCTGGGAAGGAGACCTAATTTATAGCGTTTGCTGATTTTTCACGGTGTAAATGCTCCCACTATGTCTGATTTCGAGCCAACAATGTGCTTGTTGCTGAATATGAGGTTGGGAAGAGATGCTACCACTGGCTCTCATAAGCTGGTTTGAGCTGCTGTTGTAGCTTCTCGCCGCCGAAGGAAAAAGAAGCCCTTTTCTCTCCAGCTGTCTCACCCACTGTCCAACAGTCTTAGCTTTGCTTAGCTAAACACACTCACAGGAAAAAAAAGAGAAAGCATTTTTGTTGCATAGAGCAAAGACTGGTTTTACTAGTTCCATTCTTTGTTTGGCTCTTTAGGACCTAGTTTTCCCCAGAGGATGCAGTGTGGGACAGTGGGGTGAGGAGGGGGCAATCTGGATTTGGAGTTAATTCATTAGGGTCCAGCCTGGAGTCTGCTTTTAATTTGCTGTGTGACCTTGGTCAGATCACTTCTACTTTCTGTCTCCATTAAGCCATCCTCTCCCTACCCCACACAATAGCAGCAGGCACCTAGATCAGGGGACCACAGGGATTCTATGATTTAAAAACTTAAGGGAAGACTGGTTTTTAGCACCCCCTTATGCATCCCTTCTCTGTCTTATTAAGAGCCTCACCCTACAATCCGTGGAGAGGTCAACAATGATGCAAGGCCCTTGGCTGCTGTGATTCATCACTAGGCCTCAGGGTCCTAGGTGTCCTACGTGGTTTTCAGACTGAAAAGAAATGCCAGTGCTCAAAGGGCTGAAACCCCCAGAGTGACTGCCAGCAGATAATGAGCCACTGAAGGATTTGTACACCGGGCCTGCTGGGAAGCCAGTGAACTGCTGTTCTGATGCAGAAGATGCATGTAAAGATTCCTGTGTTCTCTTGCTTGTTGCTAGCCCTGGTAGGATTCACAGCACCTGTGATTTACTAACTGGTCTGCATCCAGAGCAGAAGAAACCTGGCACCCTTAACTTCCAATCCCGCCAGTCAGTTGTGACACTGACCACCGGGGAAAGTCTTCTGAGCTTCAGCCTCCTCATCTACAGAACGATAGTACCAAACTATTGTCGATTATTGAAGGAGACAAGAACCAGGCACATAACCCTATGTTGCTGCTATTCTTATTTCTGCCCCTGTCATTACTGACAAAATGAGATCTGCATCTACTCCATAAAAATTTGTTGAATTTCCGATGGCTGGTTAAAGCTCTTTTATTCCTGTCTTCTGTCCTGCTTACATTGTCCTCTCTGAAGTTTGCATGGGTTTCCTTAGGAAGGGGCCATAGACCCCGAGGTCATGAAGGGTAGTGTGAGCTACCTGGAGTGCCCCCTGCCATTCCAGCCTCATCCCAGCATTTCTGGAGCTGCAGGTGTGCATGTCAGCAGCATGTCTGGACAACACTTACCTGTTGATCTTACCGAGTCGGTCATGGCTGGTTTGAGCAAAAGTCTTTCCTTGGCCATGGCATGAAGGAAAATATATCTATTTCCTCACTGTCTTCTTTTGGTGCATCCATGATTTCCTGTAATCACCTATCTTCTGTCTTCTGTGGCACTTTCTTGCCTGATGATCCGTGTGTCCTATTCTAACCAGACATGGCAGCAGGACACCTAGAAATTGCTTCAATGGATGTGTCCAGGAGTTGGCAAACTTTCCCTGAGGAGCTGGAGAGTAAATATCTCAGACTTGTAGGTCATATGGTCTCTGTTGCAACTGCTAACCTCTGCAAAAGTAGCCATAGGCCATGAGTGTGGTTATATTGCAATAAAGTTTTATTTTCAAAATTTGTAGGGTGGATTATTTGTATTTGGCTTACTGGTCATAGTTTTCCAACTCTTGTTATATACTGTTATCTAATTTTTAATTTCTAAAATGTTTTTGGCCTTCTTGTTTTATCAAGCTGGTCATGTCTCCAATCTTTCCATGTCACTGAAAACCTAACAGATTGCCTGGGAGTCTCATGGTGCTTACAATAACGTCACGAGAACTCCACATCCTGCACTCGTCTCCTGGTTAATTAAGTTGATCGTATTATTTAACATTGGAGATGAACAACCACCCAAACTAGGATGCTCCACCCTGGTCCCAGCCATGGAGATTCAGTGTGAGCACACGCTGTGTTCCTCCACTGAGATTCAGAATAGTGTAAAAATAATTATGCATGAATCCTTAGGCAGATTTCTGGGGTTCAAGACCCAAGTCCTGCTAGTTGCTAGCTGCACAGTGTTGGCAAATTATTTAATACCTGAGCCTTCTTTCCTGATTTCTTCATTTGACCACTGTAGCTCCGACTTCTGAGGAAAAGTCGTAGAAAGGAGAAATGGTATCTGATTCTCTGTCTTTCGGGTCACTTGCTCCAGGAGGGGACAACTGCCATGTCGTGAAGACACTCAAGAAGCCTCTTGAAGAGCCTTTTGTACAGAGAAACTGAGGCCTTCCACCAACAACCAGAACCGCTTTGCCAGCCACGTGAGTAAACCCCAATGAAAGTGAGTCCTCTAGTCTCGTTTGAGCTTTCTGAAGACTGAAGCTTGCCCTATCTTAATGTGATTTACATTTCAGAAAATTGAGCCCTGGCTGGTGTAGCTCAGTGGATTGAGCGCGGGCTGCAAAACAAAGGGTCGCTGGTTCAATTCCCAGTCAGGGCACATGCCTGGGTTGCAGGCCACCTCCCCAGTGGGGGCCACGTGAGAGGCAACCACACATTGATGTTTCTCCTCCTCTCTTTCTCCCTCCTTTCCTTTCTGTCTAAAAATAAGTAAATAAAATCTTAAAAAAAAAAAAAAGAAAAGAAAATTGAGACATTCTCCTTGTTACTACCAGCCCTGGGCAACCACTAACCTAATTCTGCCTCTATAAATTTGCCTTTTCTGGACATTTAATATGACTAGAATTGTCATGTGTGGTCTTTTTTGATTCTTTCATTTAGCATAATGTTTCTGAGGTTCATCCTTGTTCTGGTGCATATCAGTAGTCTGTTTTTTTCTTTGTTGCATAATGTCCCATTAAATGGATACAGCACATTTTGTTTTGCTAGTTGGTGGATATTTGGGTTGTGTTCAGTTTTCGGGTGTTATGACTAAACCTTTTGTGAATATTCACATGTAAGTCTGTGTGGGTACATATGCTTTCTATTCTCTTGGGTGTGGACTTTTGAGTAAAATTAAATAGGATGACTCTGT